>CACRXP010000035.1:2118449-2146735 GCA_902702965.1 Spirometra erinaceieuropaei | reverse complement strand
ACTTCAGTAGCTTACTACGACATTCAGCCCAGCGCCTTCGGCCAAGTACCGCCTACATGCGCGTATTGGTGGTCGCTTCTGTTTTCTTGACCAATCTCTACCTCTATCATGCCTTCGCTAATTCTTCTTTTTCTTCTTCTTCTTCTTTTTCTTCTTCACTTCCGTGCCTTAATTGCGAACTCCACTCTCTCCGAAGGAGGAGTATTGCCATGACACATGATGTCTAGTTTTCGGATTTTCCTTCCGAATGTGAAGCTAAAACTTCTTCTTCTTCTTCTTCTTATTTTGTCAATTTTGAGTAGGTCATTACCTCGCCGAAATCCAGATATCATCTTCTCATTGTGAGAGCAACGAGCACTTCATCAGCCTTGATGTCTTCGCGTTCTGTTTGTGACCTCTGTGCATTTTAAAACTGTCAAAATGGTCGGAAGCAGGAACAGAGTGCTATTAAGCAAAAAGAGTAAATGAGGATTATGAGTGTTGTTTGCAATGGGTTTTGAATTTGTGATCCTATGTCGTTACACGCCAAAAATGCACTTTTGACCAAAAATGATTAAGAGATCGTGTTGGTTTGTTGGCTCAATCTTTTACTCTATTGCCGTGTTGAAACTGCTTATGTCCACTTCTAGAAAATATGTGGACCCAAGTCTGCAGGAATTGAAAAGATTCCGAAGCTCTACTTGGAACAAATAGTTATTGAGGGAAATCTGGTGTATTTTCTGGAGCATAAGATTCATTTATTTCCGCCGTATTTAAGAGATTTTTAGAGATAGAGAGAGAGAGTGAGCGAGAGAGGGAGAGAGAGAGAGAGAGTGCGAGAGCGAGAGGAGAGAGAGGAATAGAGAACATGGCTTATAAGCTCTTGTGTTAAAGAAGCCAATATTCTCCGGTAAGATTAGCACGTGGGTATTTCCAGTGACTTTGTCGAAATGCACGTTACCACTGCATCCCCAGTATTCGCCAGTCAGTTCTAGAGTCGTTTCTGACGGTGCCCACTGCCCATGTAAACGGACTTTGTGGACCAAGGTTTTCGCTTCGGCAGACGGTGTGGCGGATTTGATCGGTCGTTCGGCAATGTCCTTTACAATAAACATGTCCGGATATCCGTTTTCGCGAAGGAAGCTTTAGATTATTCCGAGCCCCTCCTCTATGCTATTTGTTGAACAGATTTGTCTAACTCTCTGTGCCAAACCTCGGGCTAGATTTCGTTTTTGTAGGAGAGGTACGAAATTGGCGAAGTTCGTGTATTGTCCAGACAAGGTTTTCTTCCGACAGACGCTTCTTCGGACGCCTCCGTCATGTCTCCTGCTTAGAAGAACATCTAAGAAAGGGAGCGAACACGCCATTTCGATTTCCAACGTGAATTTGATCGACGGATGTGTCTGATTTGCAGCAACTAAGAGGGTAGCTACGTCGGATTCTGCGGTGGAAATCGCAAGATACCATCAACAAGGTGGCGCTCTACATATGAGTATTAGAGTACCTGCGGAAATACATCCTAAAATAACAAGGAAGAACCCAAATTACATAATTACTGACGCCTGTTTGCAAGTTCATATTAGGTCAGCTGACTACTGTAAAATAAAAATTTCAGAAAACCAAGTATTTACGCTTAAATGTTTTCTAAAATAATGGAATGCATTTTTACAAACGACGTCTCACCCCCGAACTGCCCTTCCTCACGACACGGCTGGCAAGTCATCACACAACTCTGTCCTTCATGCAGAACATCTGACCATGAGGATACGAGAAGCATGTAGTCTTTACCGATGCATGATGCATACTCCTCGTCGGCTGCTATTCATGCCAAATCTTTCTTTATCACCAGAATGCTTGGACGTCAAGCTAACACGAATTTCTAACCGGTGTAAATAGAACTCGTGCAAGCATAGATGGCTGTTCGTTTGCTTCGACGAACTTCCCATACAGGACTATCGCATCTCCCAGTTACCCCTTGCCAATTCCACAAACACAGACTTTTCTCATGATAAATTGCTACATTCTTCAGCTTGCAATACGTACATATACTGTTAACACAATTCTTGCCCAGGCAGATTTACCACACATCGACAACAAACCACTTAACGGAGCGTTGCTTCGCTATGTCCGTAACTTCGAGCAATATGCTGAAGACATTTATGACACACCCATTTCAATGTACGTACCCAAATCTGGCAAACTAGAACAAACTGATGAATCGCCTGGGTTTATTCTACAGGAGGGGCTCCATTGCACACACTTTGCGGTGCCCAGTGTACACACTGATTAGACCCACCCACGAGTCCAGGCTCTCACTGACGGCGCGAAAAAAATCGAGGTTGGTTTACGCTGGCTGAAATCGGGAGAGTGCTGCGTCTATTCTTTCTTTGTCAATTTTGAGTATGTCATCACTTCGAAGAAAACCAGATATCATCTTCTCACAGAGAGAACAACGAGCAATTCATCAGCCTTGCTGTATTTGCGTTCTATATGTGACCTCTGTGCAAGTTTAAACTGTCATAATGGTCGGAAACAGGAGCAGAGAGCTGCTTAGCAATAGGTGTAAATGAGGATTATGTGTGTTGTTTGCGGGGGGGGGGTGGAGGTGGATTTTGTGATCCTAAGTTGATACACGACTGAACAGCAAAAACGCACTCTTGAAAAAAGTTGACTAAGAGATCGTGTTGTTATGTTGACCCAATTTTTTACTTTAGTATTCATACTCGGAATAACTGTAGTCTCGCGGTTTCTCGGAATGTTCGAGTGGATGATTTTGCTGGCCACAAAATATAGGTTCACTTATGCTGCCATTAATATGTCCTTCTACATCCGTATTCATTGCGATACTCCTCAAATATCACCAGGATCCTACTGAAGACGCCACGAGGTAGAATAAGTGGCATAATCGTCAGCCTCCGAGACTGTCTTCAAAATCATCACCAACTGTTTATGAAATTTATCATAACTTCGTATTCTCAAGTTTGGACATTGAACAATGATTCCTGCATCGACAGCAAATTGCCATCAAAGATTAAATTACTGTTATTTTGCAAATAAGCTGGTAATGGTAGAGGGGCGCTCACCGATAGCTCCTACGGAACTCACTCGTTCCGTTGTGCCTTACGGGCTCTAGCTCTCTCTCTCTCTCTCGAGCCCTACCAGCAGCCGCACAGCGACGCATGATATAGACAGAATGTTATTACCGACAAAGACAAGGGAGAATAGAATGGCTATTTCTGGCTTCTTAGTCGTAGTCAACCAGTCATACCCAACCCCGAAGTGTGGAACACCTGGAGCTCGAAATCGCGACTCGTCGGCTCAGTGGTTAGAGACATTGGAATTCTAACTAACAGGTCGCGAGTTCGAGCCTCAGATGTTTCACACTTCGGGATTGGGTATGGCTGGCTGACGACGGCTAATTAGCCAGAAATGGCCATTCCAGTCTCCCTTGCCTTTGTCGGCAATAACATTCTGCCTACGCTGGTAATATTGTTTGCAATGCGGATAGCAGTCTCTCGAATTTCTGTCCCATAGGCACAGACAGTACATTTCTGGTTGATTCTGTTAGATGTAAAATACCAAACAATGTATGATTGCTGGACATCATAAGGGACCAGCATTACTGAGGAAGTTGTAATGGGATGACCAAATGCTCAGAAATGTGACAGCAGGGCAATGCTGCCAGTCAGCGCGAAGTCGACTTGCCGCTTGACTGGGATACAACTAGCGTCCAAGTCTCCCATTGAAATGGAGTCAGAAAATTTACTTTTATCCCTGAAAAACGGTTTTATTTCTTTAATGATCGCGCAATCAGAAATTACATGCCCTAGGACGAAATCAAATCAACAACCTCTTGCCAATTGCCATCTGATGGTCTACTGCCTGAGTTGCCAGATGTCTGACTGTCTCAGGGGGATTTGCTCCCATATCTTGTCCCTACGGTCCTCCTAATTTGAGTCCAACTTTGAACTTTCTAGTCTCATGTGCTATAATCAACTATCTGTTATCAGGCGATTTAGGTTATTATAGGTGTCTAATATACTATGACTACTATAATTCATTACGTTGTGTGCTCACTTAGAGTCGTTAAAACAAACATGACTATTTGTAGTCCAGTTCTTCAAAGCAGGATTCTATTTTAAATTTGTAACTTATCCGTACCCTTGCATCCTGATATAAGTATACCTTGCAGTGTCGAGTGGAATTGCCATGGTCAATTTAGATGTTGCTGTGTATGAATCAATTTCGACAATGTCTTATAATCCCCAGCATTCAAAAGCCCCTTAAATATCTTTCCATTCTAAATGATCAGTTAACAGTGCCACTAGACATTGCATGAACTTCGATACCTGCTGTACGCTTTCGGCGTATTGCTACTCGCTCATCGGTTCAGTTTGCAGTTGGGTCATACTTCGCCTCTGAACACAACTTAGCTTCATATTTTCCACCTGCTTTAATTGCTCACTTTTACGCATGCTACCAGAGTAATGCAGAGCATCTTTCAACCGAATGCAGCTCCGTGTTCGTCGACCTAACAGCTTGCAGAATGAAACATAAAACAAGGCATGGGAAGACCTGGAATATATTTGAATATGTTGTACTGTTGAGCAAGCGCAGATTTCCAACATGAGGGTGGTGTCATCCACCCAATCAAAAAACAAGCCAGCCACTTACAGGGGTCGGCAAATTCAAACTGGCAGACCTTCCGAAGCCTTGATCAACACCGTTGTGCGCAACTGTTTTAAATACAGGGATCCAAATGCCCATGATCGAATGAATCTTTGGCATTTGCATTTGCAGGGAAAATATAACACTCATATTGGGATTTGGTAAGGTGTTGGGATCGTTCCGATATCACCGGCGGATGTTTTACGATGTAGATTATGACTTTTTGGCTTATGAACATGAACTGGAGAGTGCAGTTGGCATTTTGGCGAAACTGTCGGCTAATGCGGCTTCCGAGATGCGGCTCCTTAACGCCCAATCTTCCTATGGGATGCCGAAGTTTGGATTTCTGTGTGGCAATGATCCACTCTGGAGGCAGCGTGAAAAAGGATGCGTGCAAATGAACGGAAACTACGTTGTATGCGACTGCATGCAATCCACTGCAGATCTCATCGCGTCCTGTCGATATTTCGCCGATTTCTTCTGTATGACGAAGACGGAGAACGGTAGAATCAAAGTCTGCACACTTCGCACTACATATGCGCAGGAAGATGTGCTGCAATTGGAGTACAGACCACTGGATGGGACATTGTTTCGAACTGTCCGGAACTTCGATCAATATGTTAAAGTCATATATGGATCCTCCAGTCCATTGCGTGTGCCCAAATCAGGCAGACTACACAAGACTCCGGAAATGTCTGAATTCATTTCGAATGATGATCTCCGCTGTTCAGTCTTTGCAATGCCGTGTGCGTACATCGACGAGGCTCATCCACATGTCCACACCCTCACCGACGTCAGACGTGCGATCCAACTTGGATTGCACCGACTGAAGTCGGGTGAATGTTCCACAGATTACCTTTTATTCAAAGTTAAATACACTACTTGATTTTTCAATGAATATATAACAATCGTTTGTGATCATTTCAACAAGTCAAACCAATCAGGTGCAACCTTGCTGCCTACAATACCAAAGATACTTTCTCATTCGTAGATGTGTTGAAGAATCAAAATTTGCTGAATAAGCACATGATTTCGACTGACGTGCAGAGCCTGTTTACAAGCTTGCCACTGAATGAAATCACTGACATACTCTGTGAGCACGAGGCTGAATCATGTTTGCTACCTGGACAACTGCGGGAACTACTACAGATATGCACGAAGAATGCGCAGTTCATGTTAAACGGACAGTTGTATCGTTAGATCAAGGGCGTAGCTGTGGGCAGTCGATTGGGACAAATCCTCGCGGATATTTTCGGGTTAAATATCGAACAAAACTTAGCTCACAACTTACAGCAAACCGCATTATATAGGCGATTTGTTGATGACATTTTCACCGTTGCAAAATTAAAGAGACGAAGAATTACTTCTACAGACCATGAAAACAACACATGCACAGATCACATTTACGATAGATCATAATATCGAACATTACACTGCCTTTCTTAGACGTTCCTGTAGGAAGGAGAACAGATAGTTCCATTCAGAGACCCATCTGCCGAAAAACCATCTGGAGAGGACAGGATACGCACTTCTTACAGTGATTGACAGATCTCATGAAATGTTGGCTGAAATTCTGAAATGAGTTTTCGATAAGGAAAGATTACTTGGTCGCGGTTGTAATACTGATTAGCCTAAAACATACTCTTATAACACTTCCGACTTCGCAGAACGTCGGCTTTTAGATGTACTTCTTTTTAACCTCCTGTAGAAAGCGGGCTCGGTAAAAAGTGACTACTTATTTAGCATGCATTTTTCCCAATTATTTTCGATGGTCTTGGAAATTCAAATATATTTTAGAGAAACCATATACAAAAATATGCTTTCTTTTAGGAAGGAGTATAAGTAGGTTTTAAAAAAGTTTCTAATAATGAGACTTTTTAAGACCGCGAAATGTCCATTCACACAGCATCGTACCTGGCCGTTTACCACAGCTGCTCAGTAAATGTTCAACATGGTCCGCATCCATTGCAAAATTTTATGGACTCTGTATGATATCTCTTTAATGGCATTGAAAAATATGTGATTTTCTTTTCACGGAACGCATGCACCTTGTAGACTGAAATCACTCAGCGGTACTGCAACGACTGATCAGGCTCCAAATTATTCGGCAATTAGAAAACTTTTTTAAAACCTAATTAAACTCCTTCCTTAAGTATAAAATGTAAAGAAGACGTGATTCTCTATTGATTGACTAAAAGAAAGCATATTTTTGTTTATGACTTCTGTAAAATATATTTGAATTTCCAAGACCGTCGAAAATCAATGGGAAAAATGCATGCTACATAAGTAGTCATTTTTTACCGAGCCCGCTTCCTGCAGGAGGTTGAAAAGAAGTGTATTTAAAAGACGACATCCTGCGAAGTCGGAAATGTTATTAGAGTATGTCTTAAGATAATCAGTATCACAACCGCGACCAAGTAATCTTTCCTATTTGAAATCTCATATCAGAATTTCAGCCAACATTTCATGAGATCGGTCACTCACTGTAAGTTTCTTTCCGATTCAGAGAAAACGATGACTGGTTTCGTGCATTTTCAATAGAGCCACTAGTATCTCTTGCTCGGGTAAGATCGAGGATGAATTCAGTTCACCAAATAAAGTTTTTGTTGGGAATGTGTAACCAGAGAAGTTCATGGATAAGTATTGACATTAATATAAGACCGAATTCAACTTCCGTACACAGGGAGGGACAGACCTAAGAGGTGGAAGCTGGTCAGTCGCTGCTGCGTCCCATCAGCACAATTCGTATGGTCATCCACCCATCGCTTTCCTAGCATATCTTATGTCACTGCAGTGATCCGATCATGAGTGCTGTGGCGTATACGATTTCAGGACTCAGTCAAATGGCAATAAGGAGGCGCAGGAGGAGAGTGGAAACGATGCGAACTGACACTCTGTTAATAAACAAGCAGTGTTCAGAGTCTTGAGATGACTGAGGGGGATCGCCTAGTGCAGCATCATCAGTTAGATTTGCCATTTGGGGAGTGTTGTCGCCAGTGTCTCCGGCTCCAACCAACTCGGTAATCATGTTGTTTCCGGATTGCGAAATTTTTATGACAGTGTAATGCACATTCATAAGGCTTTGCATCAGTACTTTTACTAAAGCCACTCATAAACTACAAACTAGGTCGGAGAAACTGGGAGATCACTCCGAAAGGGAATAACTGAGCACGCGGCAGTAGTGAGGCGAGTAGGCGCCAGCTATAAGATCGCAGCTTATTTAACGGAACCCGACCATATTTTCAAGTTTCAAGAGGCCAAAATCCTCCCAAAGGGTGACAACCGCGTGAGTTGTGAGCTGCTCGAGTCATGTTTCTCAGGCCCTCAATCCAGCAACAAGCGAAATGGCCTCCTGTTACTATATCCAGTATTGAGATTTTCCCTAGGTAGGGGAATCAGTCACGTGGGGAAGGCACGGGCAAACAAAAATCCAAGTGACAACGAGCCACACTGCCGAGCAATCCTAGCACCAGCATCCAACAGGGATGATGAAATCGCGGCATTGAACGGAAGTAACGTTGTATGCGATTCCGTGCAATCTTCTGCACAACTCATCCCGCCCTGTCGCTATTACGCCGATTTCTTCTGGATGAGAAAGACGCAGAACGGTAGAATTAAATTCTGCACTCTTCCCATTTCATATGCGCAGGAAGATGTGTTGCAATCGGAGTACAGACCACTGGATGGGACATTGTTTCGAACTGTCCGGAACTGCGATCAGTACGTTAAAGAAATATATGGATCCTCCAGATCGTTGTGCACACCAAAATCAGGCAAATTAAATAAGGCTGCGGAAATGTCTGAACTCATTTCGAATGATGATCTCCGCTGTTCGGACATTGCAGTGCCGTGTGCGTACATCGAGGAGGCTCATCAGATATCATAGAGTACACGTCCGACAGAAGGCAACGTTTGGAAATGCGGCAGAACCTGAGCGGTTGTGCTCCAACTGAGGCGAAGTAAACCCAAACGCAACCATCGACCCTAACAGAAGGCGTTGTATGGTGAGTACCAACATGAAAGAACCTTTTGAAAGAAATAGATTACAGAGAGAGGCAGGCGAAGGGCCGACGGCCGCATCATGCTAGATAATGGTTCGGTAAAATAGTTCGTATTGGAACGACTCAGGCAAAATTCGAAGGGTGGATTCCTGTAGTCAGGAATTGATAAAATATACAAAGATTACGAAAATAAATATAACAGCAGGATTACACAACCTATACTTGCCCACAGCAAAGACAGAACTACAAACTCTAACTTCTGCCTGCCTTTATTAATCTCGTCTTGATGCGGTGAAGAGAGTACACACGCTGCATAGATGCTTCATGCGTGTTGGCATGGCTCTCAAACTCGACGCGGACTGCTTCAGTGCATGCCTCGTGTATGGCACCAACCTGCTGACCGCCAGGATGGTATTCTCGGGTAGCGCCTAATATTAGCCCATTTGAATGCCGAGAACTTCTCTGGCGCTCATGAAGTCTGTGCTAATCCTGTCTCCACCGATTACTCACAAAACCGATAAGTTCACTGAGATTTTCGTGAAGGCGTTTCACGACACGCCGCCATTTGCATGACAGTCAATACGAATGGGGTACGATTTTGTTGGAACTTTTCAAATATTTGTTTCAAAACCAAGCTTATTATCTTTACATTTCTCAGGCTCTCACAGGTACACTGACACGTTCGTCATTTTGCTATTTCTGAAGTTTTATCAACAGTAAGTGACTTATCTCCTGAAATGTTGGCTGAAATTCTGAAATGCGTTTTCGATTAGAAAAGATTACTTGGTCGCGGTTGTAATACTGGCTATCTTGCGGCATACTCTTATAACATTTCGGACTCGGCAGGATGTCGGCTTTTAAATTCACTTCTCTTCAATCTCCCGTAGAAGGCGTACTCGGTAAAAATGACTATTTATTTGGCATGCATTTTTCTCATTGATTTTCGATGTTCTTGGAAATTCAATGATATTTTATAGAACCCATTTATAAAAATATGCTATCTTTTAGTCAATCAATACAGATTCACGTCTTCTTTATATTTTATACTTAAGGAAGGAGTTTAAGTAGGATTTAGAAAAGCTTCTAATAATGAGACTTTTTAAGACCGCGTAATGTCCATTCACATAGCATCGTACCTGGACGTGTACCACAGCTCCTCATGAAATGTTCATCATGGTCCTCATCGATTGCAAAATTTTATGAACTCTGTATGATATCTCTTTAATGGCATTGAAAAATATGTGATTTTCTTTTCACGGAACGCATGCACCTTGTAGACGGAAATCACTCAGCGGTAATGCAACGACTGATCAGGCTGCGAATTATTCGGCAATTAGAAAACTTTTTTAAAACCTAGTTATACTCCTTCCTTAAGTATAAAATATAAAGAAGACGTTATTTTCTATTGATTGACTAAAAGAAAGCATATTTTCGTTTATGGCTTCTATAAAATATATTTGAATATCGAAGACCATAGAAAATCAATGGGAAAAATGCATGCTAAATAAGTAGTCATTTTTTACCGAGCCCGCTTCCTGCAGGAGGTTGAAAAGTAGTATATTTAAAAGACGACATCCTGCGAAGGATGAAATTTTATAAAAGTAGGTCTTAAGCTAATCAGTATTACAACCGCGACCAAGTAATCTTTCCTTATCGAAAACTCATTTCAGAATTTTTCATCATACACCTTGAAGCGAGAGTATAATTTGGTCCTAAAGAAGTTTAAAATTGCGAAATTTTTATGACAGTGTAATGCACATTCATAAGGCATTGTATCAGTACGTTTACTAAAGCCACTAATAAACTTTAAAACTAGGTCGGAGAAAGTGGGAAATCATTCCGAAAGGAATACTGAGCATGCGGCAGCAGTGAGGCGAGCAGGCGCCAGCTCCTAGATTGCGGCTCACTGAACGGAACCCGACCATATTTTCAAGTTTCAAGAGGACAAAATCCTCCCAAAGGGTGACAACCGCGTGAGTTGTGAGCTGCTCGAGTCATGCTTCTCAGGCCCTCAATCCAGCAACAAGCGCAATGTCCTCCTGTTACTATATCCAGTATTGAGATATTCCCTAGGTAGGGGAATCACTCACGTAGAGAGGACGCGGGCAAACAATAATCCAAGTGACAACGAGCCACACTGCCCAGCAATCGTAGCACCAACATCCAACAGGGATGATGAAATCGCGGCAATTATCTACTCGGACGCGGACTGACAAACCATCATATATACTATAAATTCTGCACTCCTTGTGCAACCAATACCCTTATCTGCCACTGTCTCTGATGACGGGTCCGAGTGAGAATACAAAATGTCAGACCAATAAGTATCTTGTTCCAGTGGCCGCATCTTCGTCTTTCATGCAGGATGTACGCTGGCGCTCCAGGCACGCATCCGACCGCCTCAGGGAGACGAATTCGCCATTGATGAAGTACATTGCATGCATTTCTCTACGGTGTTAAGAAGAGACCATATGAGGTTCATAAAATTAAGCAGTGGATTTGAGCAACATTGTTAACTTTACAAGCCACATTCGTAAATGCAGATACATGACGTTTCATGAACGGCCATTTAACGTTATTAAAAAATCTCACAATTAGAAACTTTTTTAAAACCGAAGTATACTCTTCTTTTGAGTATGAAATTGGATGAAGACGTGAGTTTCTACCGAATAAGTAAAAGAATGAATATTTTATGCATGTTTTCCATGAAGTATAATTGAATTTTCAAGGGCATCGAAAATCAATGAGAAAATCGCATGCTATTTAAGTAGTCATTTTTTGTAGAGTATAGATCTTGCATACAGCCGAAAATGAGTTCTTTCGAAAGCCGACACCCTGAGATAACTGGATCATTATAGATTTATGCTGCATCATGATGAGTTTTACAACACTACTTAATTTATCTTTTCGAAACGAGAACACATTTCGAAATTTTGGTTGACATTTCATGAGTTAGCACATCTACTGTAGGCTGGGGCGTGATGAGAATGTGCAATTACATACAATACGGGTAGGATATGCTGGCAGCTGTTGAAGTGGTGATGGTGGTTGATGATGATGATGAAGCTGATGATGATGACGATCCTGATTATCCTGATGATGATGATGATGATGATGAGGAGGAGGAGGAGGAGGAGGAGGAGGAGGAGGAGGAGGAGGAGGAAGGGGATGGAGGTGGTGGTGGTAGTGGTGGTGGTAGTGGAGACGATGGTAGAGTGGTTTCTGGTGGTGTTGGTTGTTGGGGCGTTTTTGAGATTGTGCGATATTATTTTGGTATATGGACATTGGGGTGAACCTAGCTGTCGTGCATGCAAGGGCGTAATGTTCAGCTATTGATGAAGTCTTTCCAACACTGTTCTTTAGTGTTGCCTCTGCGAATTCCGTCAGAATATTCTTGGTTCATGTGAAACACGTTATTAGAGCAATTATTTGTAGTTATGTAGCCCCACCTTAAGTAAGCTAACCCCAACCACGTCTTTTACGGCATCGGTGGTAATAGGGCTTTTTGTAGGTGGCGCCGAATAAGGCACAGATGAGGAGGTCAAGTAGTAGTATTCAAAAGGAAATCTTTTGGGAATGCGCCGTAGTAATTTGAGAGGATGAAAAATAGTCGCCCTAACACTTAATCCTAATCGTAAACCTTAACCAGAATCACTAACTCCTAACCCTAACCCACAACCCCTATCCTTACCCCCTAAGCATAACCGCTAACACCATACCCAGCAGTACTGTGTTCATCAGGTGAGGCTGAATAACCACATCCTACCCAGGACACTACGTGGAAGTACACGTTATTCATGCCTCCTAGGATTTCTGATCAAGGAAGTGGCTGATATGAAGATAATGTCCGTGTTGTCGAAACTGTCAATCACCAGCCACGTACAATAAGTGGCATGATCGTCAGCTTCCGAGACTGTCTTCAAACTCATCACCAACTGTTTAGGAAATTCATCATAACTTCTTATTCTCAAGTTCGGACATTGAAGAATGCTTCCTTCATCGATAGCAAATTGCCATCAAAGATTAAATTAATGTTAGTTTGCAAATAAGCTGGTAGTGGTAGAGAAGCGCTCAGCGATAGATCTTACGGAATTCACTCGTTCGGTTGTGCCTTACGGGCTCTTGCTCTCTCTCTCTCTCTCTGTCGAGCCCTACCAGCAGCCGCACAGCGACGCATGATGTAGACAGAATGTTATTACCGACAAAGACAAGGGAGCCTGGAATGGCCATTTCTGGCTTCTTAGTCGTAGTCAACCAGTCATGCCCAACACCGCAGTGTCGAAGACCTGGAGCTCGAAATCGCGACTCCTCAGCTCAGTGATAAGAGACATTGGAATTCTAACTAACAGGTCGCGAGATTGAGCCTCAGGTGTTTCAGACTTCGGGATTGGGTATGGCTGGCTGACGACGGCTAATTAGCCAGAAATGGCCATTCCAGTCTCCCTTGTCTTTGTCGGCAATAACACTCTGACTACGCTGGTAATATTGATTGGATTGCGGATGGCAGTCTCTCGAATTTCTATCCCGTCGGCACAGACAGTACTTCACTGGCTAATTCTGCTAGATTTACAATACCAAACAATGTAAGACTGGTGGACATCATAAGGGAGAAGCATTACTGAGGAAGTTGTAATGGGATGACCAAATGCTCAGAAATATGAATGCTTAGTTTTGACAGCAGGGCAATGCTGCCAGTCAGCGCGAAGTCGACTTGCCGCTTGACTGGGATACAACCAGCGTCCCAGTCTCCCATCGACCTTCCTATTTAAACCACTCAATTCGAAAAATCGGAGAGAAGTCATGGTTAAACCCGTGACCCCTTTCTTTAAGTGTGGGCGGCAATTTGCGACGATTGTGTTTGTGTAATCGCGATCCCAATTTCCTTACTGCCAGACCTCTGCAGCCTCATATCTTCCCACTGATTCAGGCCATTTTCAGGAATGTCAACTGGAGACCCGCTACAGTGAGGCTTAAAATTGAGCTAAAATGGTGATGGTGGTGTTGGTGGTTGTGGTGGTGCATCAACAGCAGTAATATTATCGAGCTTAGGAAGAGGGGAAAATGAGGATAATGACCCCTTTCATGTGGTCTTCAATGTGGCCAGAGGGCCATGCTTTTTAATTTTGATAAAAGTACATGTGCTTTTCTTTGGATGACCATAAGGATTACGATGACAGCGGTGGTTATGATGATAACGAGGAAGAAAATGAAGAAGTCAGAGCAGTAATTCGCAGATACCGTATGGGTACTGAACACACCACGTTCTTCAAGGTTTATATACCTCAGGGTGCTTTACTCTCTCCTTCTCGTCACTGTCCGGCCATTCAATCACGGCACTCTGAGTGGCTTGCATCTATTCTATTGAGAATCGCATTCCGCCTCTTCTTTTTGGGTGAATCCTGTCTGCTTTTCACAGATATTGTACGACTACAAGTCTGAAATCTTGTGGTTTGATTTTCTATTTCTCTCTCTCCTAAGGCCTGTTTTTCTATCACCCATTTGGCTGACCCTCGAAACGACTTTGAGAGAAAATTGGCAGTTCCATCAGACCTTTTATTATCCACATAGTCGTTGCTATTTATTGCTTTAAGTAAACATGTATTATGTTTTTGGGCATCTCGGCAGATCTGCGTTATTCATCTGCCCCATTTGTGCAAAACTCGGAGGCTTCTGGTCATTGTATCGTATCACAGATGGTTAAAGCGTTGGCTGCACACATGCATTGCACATGCTATTTTGAGTCTGAACCCCACCAAGGCCGGAGGGTTTTTTCGTAATGGAGTCAGATGATTTACTATTATCTCTGAAAAACGGTTTTGCTGTGTTAATGATCGCGCAATCAGAAATTACCTATCCTAGGACGAAATCAAATCAACAACCTCTGATGGTCTACTGCCTGAGTTGCCAGGTGTCTGACTGTCTTAGGGGGATTTGCTCCCATATCTTGTCCCTACGCACCTCCTACTTTGAGTCCAACTTTGAACTTTCTAGTCTCATGTGCTATAATCAACTATTCGTTATCAGATGATTTAGGTTATCGTAGGTGTCTAATAGACTATGACTACTATAATTCATTACGTTGTGTGCTCACTTAGAGTCGTCAAAACAAACATGCCTATTTGTGGTCCAGTTCTTCAAAGCAGAATTGTAGTATAAATTTGTAACTTATCCGTACCTTTGCATCCTGATATAAGTACACCTTGCGGTGTTGAGTGGAATTCCCATGGTTAATTTAGATGTTGATGTGTATGAATCAATTTCGACAATGTCTTATAATCCCCAGCATACAAATGCACTTAACTATCTTTCCATTCGAAAAGATCAGTTAAACGTGCCAGTAGACATTGCATGAACTTCGATACCTGCTGTACGCTTTCGGCATGTTGCTAATCGCTCATCGGTTGAGTTTGCAGTTGGGTCATATTTCGCCTCTGAACACAACTTAGCTTTATATTTTCCACCTACTTTAATTGCTCACTTTTACGCATGCTACCAGAGGAATGCAGAGCAGCTTTCAGCCGAATGCAGCTCTGTGTTCGTCGACCTAACAGCTTACAAAATGAAGCAGAAAACAAGGCATGGGAAGACCTGGAGTATATTTGAATATGTTGTACTGTTGAGCAAGCGCTGATTTCCAACATGAGGGTGGTGTCATCCGCCCAATCAGAAAACAAGCCAGCCACTTACAGAGGTCGGCAAATTCAAACTGGCAGACCTTCCGAAGCCTTGATCAACACCGTTGTGCGCAGCTGTTTTAAAGACAGGGATCCAAATGCCCATGATCGAATGAATCTTTGGCATTTGCATTTGCAGGAAAAATATAACACTCATATTGTGATTTTGTTCGAAGTTGGGATCGTTACGATATCACCGGCGGATGTTTTACGATGTAGATTATGACTTGTTAGTTTATGAACATGAAATGGAGAGTGTAGTTCGCATTTTGTCGAAACTGTCGGCAAATGCGACTTCCGAGATGCGTCTCCTTGAATCCCGATCTTCCTATGGGATGCCGAAGTTAGGATTTCTGTGTGGCAATGATCCACTCTGGAGGCAGCGTGACAAACCATGCGCGGCATTGAACGGAAGCTACGTTGTATGCGACTCCATGCAATCTACTGCAGATCTAATCAAGCCCTGTCGATATTACGCCGATTTCTTCTGGATGAGGAAGACGCAGAACGGTAGAATTAGAGTCTGCACACTTCGCACTACATATGCTCAGGAAGATGTGTTGCAATCGGAGTACAGGCCACTGGAAGGGACATTGTTTCGAACTGTCCGGAACTTCGATCAATATGTTGTAGGCACGTATGGATCCTCCAGTTCATTGTGTGTGCCCAAATCAGGCAGACTAAGCTAAACTGCGGAATTGTCTGAGTTCATTTTGAATGATGATCTTCTCTGTTCGGACTTTGCAGTGCCGTGTGCGTACATCGACGTGGATCCTCCACATGTCCGCACACTTACCGACGGCAGACGTACGATCCAACTTGGATTGCACTACTTGATTTTTCAATGAAAATATAACAATTGCCAGTGATCAGTCCAACAAATCAGACCAATCAGGCGCAACCCTGCTGCCTACAATACCAAAGATTCTTTCTCATTCGTAGATGTGTTGATGAATCAAAATTTGCTGAATAAGCACATGATTTCGATTGACGTGCAGAGCCATTTTACAGGCGTGCCCCTGAATGAAATCACTGACATACTCTGTGAGCATGGGGCTGTAACATGTCTGGACAACTGCGGGAACTACTACAGATATGCACGAAGAATGCGCAGTTCATTTTAAGCGAGAAGTTGTATGGTTAGATCAAGGGCGTAGCTGTGGGCAGTCGATCGGGACAGATCCTTGCGGATATTTTTGCGTCAAATATCGAACAAAACTTAGCTCAAAACTTACAGTAAACCGCATTATATAGGCGATATGTGGATGACATTTTCACCAATGTCGAAAATCCAAGGGACGAAGAATTACTTCTACAGACCACGAAAAAAAACACATGCAAATATCACATTTACGATCGTACATAAGATCGAACATGACACTGCCTTTCTTAGACGTTCATGTACGTAGGCGAACAGATTGTTCCATTCAGAGACCCATCTACCGAAAAACCATCTGGAAAGGACAGGATACGCCCTTCTTAAGTTTTTTTGCGATTCAGAGAAAACGGAAATTGGTTTCGTGCCTTTTCAATAGAGCCAGTAGTATCTCTTCCTCGGGTAAGATCGAGGATGAATTCAGTTCACCAAAGGACGTTTTTGTTGGGAATGTGTAACCAGAGAAGTTCATGGATAAGTAGTGTCATTAACATAAGACAGAATTCAACGTCCGTACACAGGGAGGGACAGACTTCAGATGTGGAAGCTGGTCAGTCGACTGCTGCGTCCCATCAGCACAATTCGTATGGTCGTCCACCTATCGCTTTCCTAGCATATCTTATGCCACTGCAGTGATGCGATCATGAGTGCTTTGGCGTATACGATTTCAGGACTCAGTCAAATGGCAATAAGGAGGCGCAGGAGGAGAGTGGAAACGATGCGAACAGACACTCTGTAAATAAACAAGCAGTGTTCTGAGTCTTGAGAGGACTGAGGGGGATCGCCTAGTACAGCATCATCTGTTAGATTTGCTATTTGGGGAGTGTTGTCGCCAGTGTCTCCGGCTCCGACCAACTCGGTAATCATGCCCTTTCCGGATTGGTGTATTAAGTTCGCGGATAATAACTTGAATTCTTAATCGGCGGACAGTAACATGAGATGTAGCGAGATGAAGCGAGAGTATAATTTGGTCCTAAAGAAGTTTAAAATTGCGAAATTTTTATGACAGTGTAATGCACATTCATAAGGCATTGCATCAGTACGTCTACTAATGCCACTCATAAACTTTATAACTAGGTCGGAGAAACTGGGAGATCATTCCGAAAGGGAATAACTGAGCACGCGGCAGCAGTGAGGCGAGTAGGCGCCAGCTCCTAGATGGCGGCTCACTGAACGGAACCCGACCATATTTTCAAGTTTCAAGAGGCCAAAATCCTCCCAAAGGGTGACAACCGCGTGAGTTGTGAGCTGCTCGAGTCATGCTTCTCAGGCCCTCAATCCAGCAACAAGCGCAATGTCCTCCTGTTACTATATCCAGTATTGAGATATTCCCTAGGTAGGGGAATCACTCACGTAGAGAGGACGCGGGCAAACAATAATCCAAGTGACAACGAGCCACACTGCCCAGCAATCGTAGCACCAGCATCCAACAGGGATGATGAAATCGCGGCTATTGTCTACTCGGACGCGGACTGACAAACCATCATATATACTATAAATTCTGCACTCCTTGTGCAACCAATACCCTTATCTGCCACTGCGTCTAATGATTGGTCCGAGAGAGAATAAGAAATGTCAGACCAATAAATATCTTGTTCCAGTGGCCGCATCTTCGTCTTTCATGATGGATGTACGCTGGCGCTCCAGGCACGCATCCCACCGCCTTAGGGAGACGAATTCGCCATTGATGAAGTAGGCTGGTGCGTGATGAGCATGTGCAGTTACATACAATACGGGTACGAAATGATGGCAGCTGTTGAAGAGGTGATGGTGGTTGATGATGATGATGAAGCTGATGATGGTGATGATGATGATGATGATGAGGAGGAGGAGGAGGAGGAGGAGGAGGATGAAGGTGCTGGTGCTGGTGGTAGTGGAGACTCTGGTAGAGTGGTTTCTGGTGGTGTTGGTTGTTGGGGCGTTTTGAGGATGTGCGATTTTCTTTTGGTTTATGGACATTGGGGTGAACCTTGCTGTCGTGCATTCGAAGAATTAATGTTCGAATACAAGAGGGTAGGTCTCCTGCTTGTGATGCTGACCTGTAACCGTGTAAGGAAAATGAATTGGTAAGTCTGGTGAGGGAGCAGGTATAGAGTTGTCTTCAGACGTATCGATCAGAAGAGGTCGGCCACCTAGGCAGAAATGAGCCACCTTGCAATTCATAAACACCGTTGACTACAAGGAAGAGCTGCACCACTAACTCTAGACAAAGTGTAATATAGGCTCTGGCTCTGCTATAAACCTGTATAAATATGTCAGTCGGAGAACACTTTGCCAAATCATGTAGCAATAGTGCATGTTTTTAAATCATTCAATTAAAAAAGTCCACAGAGGAAGTCAATAATGAGAATTCTATGACATTTTTCAACGAAGAAAATTCAAATAATGTACAGTAATGCATTTTAATCGTTAAAGACAATCGTAGATTTGAAAGGGCATTGTTCTAGATCTTTGTAAAAACTCGTACTTATTCTCACTCCTTTATAACTTTTATGCGCATTTCTTCCGGAAATGAAAACCAAAAGACTTTCCTAATATCTATCTCATTGATGAAAATACACAAACATGTTTATACAGCAACTAGATCTGCCATAAGGTGAGATGATTCACTTATAAAGCAACAACTAGATTTACCTATTAAACATAAGTAACGACAAGTAGGGGATGGCAATGCTCCATTCCACTTTATCCCCATTCCTCCACGTCCTCTGCGGTCAACAGTAGCCTCACGCAAACACTGCTAAACCCACCCATAATTGAAAACAAGCATGCACAGCAGAATTTATTGGGTTGTAGTTGAAAAGCCGTCACGAAATTTGTTGGCCCCAATAAATTATGCTGTGCATGCTTGTTTTCAATTCATACCGGGGAAAAAATGCTTCAAATTTCTCAAGCACCACCCATAATTCTTGTGTGTCACCACCCTACTGACTGCCAGGATGGTTTTCTCGAGTGGCGTAAAATTAGCCGATTTGAATGCCAAAGTGTGTAACAAGCGATGGCTCATCTCTGAACTACCCCTCCACCCGACGCATCTGGCATGTCATCTATTCATCCTAAGCTCCGAACTCCTCCATTTGCACCTTGGTGTGTCGATAGCGTTCGCCAGAATTTGCAACGCCCTGTGGTGGACCCCTTCACATCCTGTCGCGTCCATGGCAGCAGTTGTCTCTTTCGTGTGTGGCAACCGCTCTGTCATGAGGATTTCAATCAATTGCTTCAAAGTACACCATCCTAACTGTCCTTCGTCACATCGAAGAGGCCAACCCTTGTCACACGTCACGGGTCCTTCTGCAATTTACCCGACTCCATTAGCTTATGATCATCTTCAGTCAAAAACCCCCACCCAACGCGCATTGGTGGTCGACTCTGTTTTCTTAACCACTTTCAACTTCTATTATGCATTAGCTATTTCTTCTTCACTTCCATCCTTTACTTCTAAACTCTTTTTTCCCCGAAGGATGAGCATTGCCATGACACAGTTCGTCTTGTGTTATTGTGTTAAAAGGCTTATATAAAGGTAGGCTGGACTTTCATTTTGATGGCCGTGGTACTGTCAGTCGTATATCCAGAAGAATGTGTAAAATTAATTTTGCTTCATTTTGTCAAAACCCCAACTTGCCCCTCGCTCCCGTCCTGACCCTTCGCATGTGCTGTCGTGAAGAAGTGCGTGTTGGCGACACGGTAGGTAATTCACGATGCGTGATACCACCTGACTTATCTCTTCTATGGTTCCCACTGTCTTTGGATGTCATGGCATTTGGTGCCTGAATAGATGGCTCAACAATTTTGTCTTGATCTATGAGTATCAATTAATGCAGGTCATTGTTGACGCATGAGGTTTTGTTCTCTGACTTCGCTTCCTTTGTGTTTCTTATGCAGGTCTGGCAGCACACCTGCAGTCTATTCGGAGGCAGATTCGATTTCTGTGTAGGACAGTAGGCAGGGTATCGTGTCCTCTCAAGGTCACCGTCTTTTCGCCACTCCTAATTTACCCTTTCACTTACCCGAATACGTCCAGATGGCGGAGCTGGGTGTTGGCTACATCTTTTGCAGAGATCGTCCAATGGCATATTGACGCGACGCTTGATTCGCCTTCCTCATTCTGAGCGAAATTGTGGAACCACTATCCTGTCTGCCGCAAGTCATCAGTGGTCGTCTGGTGGCGTAGAATACTGAAGTTGGGTGGCAGGATAGGATACTGAACACGGGGCCCTTGGAACGGACCGGAGTCATCCTCATTAACGCTATGCTGAGGAGCAGACCCTTCCTTCGGACGGATGACAAGTAATTAGCCAGACGACTCTTCACGGCGACGATGTCGCTAAGGCTGATCGTTGACAAGGAGGCCAAAACGACGCTGCAAGGGTACCCTGCGGACCTCCCTTGTGGAGTAGAAAATCAATCTGACGGCCTTGGAGGACCTCACACAAGGTCAGCCGGCCCGGAACAAAGCAATGAAAACGAAAGCATGCATCTATGAAGCCAACCGAATCGCTGTTGCCAGGACCTGGCTTCCAAACACTAGTATCGGCATTTCACACAAAAAGGAAGTGTGCGGCGTACAGCTCACATGCCTGAAAGTGTTAGAGGTCACATTAGGAAGGAGCCACTACAACCATGCACTACGTCCACCAGTCGACTACTCCTCGCAAACGCACATTGTGGGGTCTCAGTTCCAGTGTTGGCTGGCAACATTGCGAGCCACGACGCTTAGCTCACCGTGATATTCTCAGGCTCAGATTATGCATGCAGCAGAGGAACCACTTGCCATACTGCCTATGTATCATGCGCCGCTGTGCGGCTGCTGGTTGGGCTCGAGAGAGAGCCCTTAAGGCACAACGGAACGAGTGAGTTCCGTATGAACGATCGGTGAGCGCTCCCTACCATTGTATATTCCCGATCGAAAACCGACAGGGCAACGAGCTCGTGGCCCGGTGGGTAGAGGCGTGGACTTCTAAACCAACAGGTCGCGAGTTCGAGGCTCGGGTGTTCCACACTTCGGGCATGGGTATGGCTGGCTGACGACCGCTAATAAGCCAGAAGTGGCCATTCCAGTCTCCCTTGTCTTTGTCGGTAATGCCATTCTGCCTAAGTATTTAAATTATTGTCACCCTTAAAGGGCAAAGATATAAGGACGGGATTTTTCGGAACTGAATGTTCTGTCAATTATGGCCTTTAGAGTTGCTGTATTTGTGGATGAGACGTGCAGGATATCCTCGCATAAGTAGAGTTTTCTTGAGGCGTACAAATTCTGCATCCAGTGTGTCATTGGAGCAAATGTTCCCAGTACTTTGGAAATGAGCGTATACCAAGTTACGTTGCCCTTGTATGGGTACAAAACTCAAAAGATGCAAGTAATGTCCCTTCCAAGTATTCTTGTGGAAAACGGAACGTCTTATAGAACCATCTTCCTGTCTAAACATAAGAACGTCCAGAAAGGATAGTTGGTTGCCTTGTTCCTTCTCCATTGTAAATTTGATCTTTCGATACAGCTTATTCATAATAGAAAGCAATTCTTCAGCCTCCTTTATGTCCTCAAAACCAGCTAAGCATCATCCACGTATCTTTTGTAGAGTGGCAGCATATTCAATTTCGCGGACACTTCTCTTTCTAGATGACGTTCCGATTAGCCAGCTTGACCCAAAACCATGACCCTGCTGTTTCTGCATTGATTTTTCCCAGTAATTCAAATCCGTTGTATTCTTCCGACCCGTTATCCATGTTATGAAGCGACAGGTCGCAGCTGATGAGCCGTCGCGAAATTTTTTGGTACCATTAAATCCTGCCCTACTTGCCTTCTTCAGCTTCGTACCGGGAACAAAATGCTTCGAGCTTGAAGAAGTGTTCGTCACCACGACCACGACCACCACCACGACCACGACCACCATCACCACCACCACCACCACCACCACCACCACCACCACCACCACCACCACCACCACCACCACCACCACCACCACCACCATCACCACCAACACCACCACCACGATCACCACAGGGGATCGACTTAACCCCGATAACAGGTCTCGTGCAATCTCAGTCGGCCCTTGTGAAAACATGTTCGCATAATCCAGTGTATTTGGAGCTTACAGCAGTAATTCTAGTTACATTTAACGTTGATCTAATTTGGTCAGTTGAAAATGAAGCAAGTATGCATTCACGTTTTGGTTGCTTGTTTTCATTAAGCTTATAAATAAGAAATGTTACTAAAATGCGGTGAGTAGGACGTTGTTATTGCAGTGGCATACGCTATCTACTAGCCTATGCAGGCACCTGAGTCTGAGTGGTGATTATTTTGTCGTTTCCTTAAGATCATTCCAAAAAGAGCACTTACAAACTCACCTCATCCACAAATTCAGCAACACAGTCTGTGGGGAGGAACTGCCTGGCCAGCCTACTGTGATGACTACTCAAACGGGATTTTCCAGACAATCAGACTAGAATCTATCATACGACTACCAGACCCAATTAACTAATTTGTGTTTTGGTGGATATAGATAAATAATTTGAGCCTGGTAGTCATCTGGTGGGTTCTAGATTGATTGCTTAGGACGTCCTTTTTGGGCAGTCAGCTTAATATATCAGATTTGGTGGATTCTATAGGTTGCAGTAGGTAGGGCGGGTAACTTGATCCAAATATGATTAAACGCACGCTTCCACTGGGGTCTTGTATTTCAGGTAGTTAGAGCGTTGGATATATTCAAGCCGTACCCTTCCCGTCATGATTTAGAATTTCACCGTGCTCGCCGAGTTTTTCATAGTTGGGTCAAATCAACGTAGACACTATCCGCAGCTCATCTTTTGTTAAGACCCCTACCCGCCTCCCAATCTGAAGCGGGATCCGTGCCGACGAAAGCCGTTATGCATATAATTACAGTGAGTATTTTGTCCTGTACCTAGGGTCGGCTGACACTGGTAATTCCTCTCTATATTCCAACAGCGACTGTACGTTAGGCTCATTGATCTGAAGTTATTAAATTGGAGCTGAAAACTTCCGGTGAGAATCTGCCGGACAGTTGGTAGTTTCCAGAAATCCGAAAACAGGATCCCTGTTCTGTATTCACATAATTCTATCTCTCTGCCGATGAGTCACATGCTCCTGCCGATCCACGTAGTCCGACGCGTGCCACGTGTCCCAAATTCTGTTTGTCACTCGGCTGTAGAATATCGTTCTCGCTTTACTGGTGTTTGTCCCATTCTGCTTTCAGTAGCCACCTGGCCTGAGGGCCTTAATGGTTAGGCTCTTTCCATGATCTCCTACTTGCTGTGACGAGCTGATTTGCGGATTGTCCACCGTGTCGGATGGTGTGCTTTTCGTTGGTTGTGTCTGTTCGGTTGACACCGTCTGATGTCCCTCAATTTCCCTTTTGTGGTTCTCGTCTTTTGACGCGATTTTCGGCCATTTTCATTAGCGCAAACTCCTTTCCCCTGAAATCTGTGCTAATTCGTCCAGCAGGTTTCCACTGTAATTTCACTTTTTTAGTTTTGTCTTTAGTGTTAGGCACGGACATCAGAATCGCTAAGGCGGCGATTCGAACCAAAGCACTCTGATAAACTGAGCGACGTTCAGTCTACCAAATCAGCTTCCATATAGGTACGCAGTGACGCTAGTTTTTTGTCTTGGGAACTCGAAAATTTATTGAGGACAATTTAACTGCTGGATGGCCTTCGACGCCTGTCATCTTCACAAACCTCCTCACTTATTCACTGAGGTAGGCCTCTCCAGCCTGTCTCGCCCTCACACTTGAGGAATATCAACTCACTCGTTTTTGCAAGATTCCGTATGATCTATTCTGGTAACCATTAATGCCACTTTTCTGCAGATCCCGCCAGCGCAGTCCGTCTCCTCCAATCAAAGTATACTTTGCGGATTTCCCGTTTCCACTTGGTACGCAATGAGTGCTGAGTTGAACTTTGGTTGAATATGATCAAGAGCACGTAGTTGGAGGTGATGGTATTGGATAGTCAAGTATAAAGTCTGAAGTGAGACATTTGCCCAAAATAAATACCTTCTTTTTTCATGGTGGCACTGTTATTTGACATACTTTTGTTTTGTTCGTTTTGTTTTTGTTTTTGGCCACACTCCGCACAGTGGCAGAACTAGAGATGGTGAAGTGGCTGGAAGTTCTCCATCATTCACCATACTCACCAGATCTTGCTCTCACAGACCAGAACTTCATCCAGAACTTGGTAACTTTTACTAGGAAATCAATTTAATTCTGACAATGCGGTAAAACAGACCTCCAGATATTTTATTCACTCTCGATTACCAGGCTTTTGCACCACTGGACTGGAAGAGGTATCGCCGAAGTGGAAAATGCGTATGAGCAATACGGGTTCATACTTTGATGAATAAAAATATTCCCCGTATTCATAAAACATTAACAGGCTTGTGTATCTTCTTCTACAAATTTTATACTTGACGAAGCAGTATGGTCTTGGCACACGTTTTCCCCATCCCGTTTGCATTTAAGAACCAGACAGCTAAATACTTGACCCTGCTGAACTCCTGTTGGACAAAGTACGCTATGGTATGGGGACTCATTATGAGCCGGAAACAATGGCATATATAGTCAGTGGTCAGCCTCATCAAATGCTAGCCGAAAATATTGTAGTGCGTTTGCGATTTAGAAGAAATACTAACAAAGGGTTTAAATACTAACCTTGGTGCAACATAATCCCGGGATATTTCGGTCACGCCAGGATGTAAGCTCCAAAAATTACTTCCTGCACAATCTGCAAAAAGCGAAAAATGACCGACTGACAAAAGTATCATTTTTCTTTGGGGTTTCTACTGTTCCTGCTCTTGCTGTTGTGTTATTGGTGGTGCTGGCGGTGTTGGTGATTGTACTGGTAGTGGTGGTGGTGGTGGTGGGGTTGTGGTGGTAACGAACACTTCTTCAAGTGGTTCCTCTGCCGCATGCATAATCCGACCCCGAGAATATCACGGTGCGCTAAGCGTCGTGGCTTGCAATGTTGCCAGCCAACACTGGAACTCAGACCCCACAATGTGCGTTTGCAAGGAGTAGTCGACTGGTGGACGTAGTGCATGGTTGTAATGGCTCCTTCCTAATGTGACCTCTAACACTTTCATGCATGTGAGCTGCACGCCGCACACTTCCCTTACGTGTGAAATTCCGATACTAGTGTTTGGGAGCCAGGTCCTGGCAGCAGCGATTCGGTTGGCTTCATAGATGCATGCTTTCGTTTTCACTGCTTTGTTCCGGGCCGGCCGACCTTGTGTGAGGTCCTCCAAGGCCGCCGGATTGATTTTCTAATCCACAAGGGAGGTCCGCAGGGTACCCTTGCAGCGTCGCTTTGGCCTCCTTGTCAACGATCAGCCTTAGCGACATCGTCGCCGTGACGATTCGTCTGGCTAATTACTTGTCATCCATGCGAAGGAAGGGTCTGCTCCTCAGCATAGCGTTAATGAGGATGACTCCGGTCCGTTCCAAGGGCCCGGTGTTCTGTATCCTATCCTGCCACCCAAATTCAGTATTCTACGCCACCAGACGACCACTGATGACTTGCGGCAGACAGGATAGTGGTTCCACAATTTCGCTCAGAATGAGGAAGGCGAATCAAGCGTCGCGTGAATATGCCATTGGACGATCTCTGCAGAAGACGGAGCCAGCACCCGCCTCCGCCACCTGGCCGTATTCGGGTAAGCGAAGGGGTAGTGCACGGGGGGGGGGTAAAAGGTGAGTGGCGGAAACACAGTGACCTTGAGAGGATACGATACCCTGCCTACTGTCCAACACAGAAATCGGATCTGCTTCCGAATAGACTGCAGGTGTGCTGCCAGACCTGCATAAGAAGCACAAAGGAAGCGAAGTCAGAGAACAAAACCTCATGCGTCAACAATGACCTGCATTAATTGATACTCATAGACCAAGACAAAATTTTTGAGCCATCTATTCAGGCACCAAATTCCAAGACATCCAGAGACAGTGGGAACCATAGAAGGGATAAGTCAGGTGGTATCACGCATCGTGAATTACCTACCGTGTCGCCAACACGCACTACTTTACGACAGCACATGCGAAGGGTCAGGACGGGAGCGAGAGGCAAGTTGGGGTTTTGACAAAGTGAAGCAAAATTAATTTTACACATTCTTCTGGATATACGACTGCCAGTACCACGGCCATCAAAACGAAAATCCAGTCAACCTTTAAATAAGCCTTTTAACACAATAACACAAGACGAACTGTGTCATGGCAATGCTCATGCTTCGGGGAAACAAGAGTTTAGAAGTAAAGGATGGAAGTGAAGAAGAAATAGCTAATGCATAATAGAAGTTGAAAGTGGTTAAGAAAACAGAGTCGACCACCAATGCGCGTTGGATGGAGGCCTTTTTGGCTGAAGATGGTCATAAGCTAATGGAGTCGGGTAAATTGCAGAAGGCCCCGTGACGTGTGACAAGGGTTGGCCTCTTCGATATGACGAAGGACAGTTAGGATGGTGTACTTTGAAGCAATTGATTGAAATCCTCATCACAGTGCGGTTGCCACAATCGAAGACTACTCTATCCCTTCTCCCTCACCAGACTTACAAATTCATTTTCCTTACACGGTTACAGGTCAGCATCACAATCAGGAGACCTACCCTCTGGTATTCGTTGATTACGTCCTCGCATGCACGACAGCGAGGTTCACCCCAATGTCCATATACCAAAAGAAAGTCGCACATCCTCAAAACGCCCCAACAACCAACACCACCAGAAACCACTCTACCAGCGTCTCCAATACCAACAGCACCAGCACCAGCACTACCACCTCCATCATCATCATCATCATCATCATCATCATCATCATCATCATCATCATCATCATCATCATCATCATCATCATCATCATCATCATCATCATCATCATCATCATCATCATCATCATCATCATCATCATCATCATCATCATCATCATCATCATCATCATCATCACTAGCAGCAGCGCAACCCCCATCACCAGTTCAACAGCTGCCAACCTATCCTACCCGTATTGTATGTAACTGTACATGCTCATCACGCACCAGCCTACTTCATCAATAGCGAATTCGTCTCCCTGAGGCGGTTGGATGCGTGCCTGGAGCACCAGCGTACATCCATCATGAAAGACGAAGATGCGGCCACTGGAACAAGATATTTATTGGTCTGACATTTCTTATTCTCTCTCGGACCAATCATTAGAGACAGTGGCAGATAAGGGTGGTGGTTGCACAAGGAGCGCAGTATTTATAGTATTTATGATGGATTGTCAGTCCGCGTCCGAGTAGGTAATTCCCGCGATTTCATCATCCCTGTTGGATGCTGGTGCTACGATTGCTAAGCAGTGTGGCTCGTTGTCACTTGGATCATTGTTTGTCCGCGCCTTCCCCACGCAACTGATTCCCCTACCTAGGGAAAATCTCAATACTGGATATAGTAACAGGAGGCCATTGCGCTTGTTGCTGGATTGAGGACCTGAGAAGCATGACTCGAGCAGCTCGCGACTCACGCTGTTGTCACCTGTTGCGAGGATTACGGACTCCTGAAACTTGAAAAAGTGGCCGGGTTCCGTCCAACGAGTCGCCGCCTAATGCTAGCGCCTCCTCGCCTCACTGCTGCCGCGTGCTCGGCTTTTCGCGTTCAGAGTGATATCCCAGTTTCTCAGACGTGGTTGCTTTGTCCGCAACTGCACGAGATACGGTAAACGACTCCTGACGTTTCCTGCCGTGTCGCAAGCATGTCTTTGGTCACTTCTCCATTCGCCCCATATAGTACTCTAGCACACACCACGTCCCCTCCAGTCGCTCAATCAATTTTTGTAA
>CACRXP010000035.1:2075665-2115087 GCA_902702965.1 Spirometra erinaceieuropaei | reverse complement strand
GTACACGCAGACGGTTTTTTTCGCTCTGTCAGCCACTGCGCCCAATGTCCAAATCAAATGTCTGACAGTTTTCAGAAGTTGACTCCCAGAACAGGAAGATGCCACGATCATTTAAAGCAAAACCATTTGTCAGGCATCTTCGTACGATACTAACCCTGAGACTGGATGGTGGCAGGAAGCTCTGCCGAAGGAGTAGAGCAAGTCTAAGACGCACGAGTGACAAAACGAGATGGAAATGAACATGGCTTCCACAGCGTCTGATGTACATTTGGAGTTAAACTTGAGCGTGTTTCATAATGTTTGCGCGAGGTTACAGTGGACAGCGGAGGACATGGAGGAGTGGGAGTCGATGGGGTTGGGTGTACACTGGGTACATGCCGACCAGTGTTCAGGACAGCAACCTCAGTACCTTCCACACTCGTGATTTGTTCGCATTTGTCGCGTTGGATTCGGAACGCATTCGTCACTCAGAAGACAACGCACAATGGAGCGTTGCGGGATGGTTGCAATGTCCAGCACAGTTGACCACATAGAAGGATAAGAATAAATGCCGCCGAGTAATCTTATCGAGAGAAGTCTCAGGGGGCGATTTTCCGCGACGAGACACAGACGGGAGTTTGCATAAATTGGCAGAGGTGTTGGAGGAAATTAGTAGAATTCTCGTTTAAATTAGAGAGGGGAGGGTAGGATAAGGCATGCCGCCGAGGTAGGAGGCTGGTACAGAACACCGGTCCGGCGGTTGAGCAGTCAAGACTCAACTTGAGGACTGAACAGATGCTCAACAGGACCAATAGAACCTGGTATGTGCAGTTCTGCGAATTTTCAGCGGCGCATAATTAGGCCCTAAGTTATGATGAAATGGTTCGGCCAGCTCTTTTACAGCCAGGCGATAGATTCTGACCTGGATTCCGTGGCAGGCAAAACAGTAAAGAAGGGTGTGCAGGAGACCAGACTGAGACTGGGCTCCTCGATCTGTCGTAATGACTGAAGTTGGAGCTGTCAGAAGTTAGAGGCCCAGTGAGGGAGTACTGTCCTGACCACAGTCAGTTCCACTACATCGGACGTCCTCCCACCGGTGGGGGGGGGGAGAGCGTGAAGACATGGCGGTGATGCTGGCTGCTGGGTTTGGGGCAGGACGGATGGTGGCGGGGGGGGGGGAGTGGGGGCATTGACTATGTGATTGGCGGTCGGTGCGGGGTTTGAGGCAGGGTAGCTTTAATGTCACATTGTTTCCAAAGGTGTCCAACTAGACCGACTCGTGCGCGGAATGCGCATTGACAACTTGGGCATGTTGGAAGTAGCTGATGGTTTGCACTGAGGAGGCGGGACACTTGTGATCTGCGAGCTTCTCGTTGGGCTTTGGCGGGGGCATCTGATTTACTTGGCAGCGCCGGTCGTTAATTCACTCCTCTAGGTCGATCTGTTCTGGGCGAAGTCCTCCCAGCTCTCTGGACTGATGTCTGATAGCTTAAGAGAATCTTTTAATGGCCTCGTTTTGGTCCTTCCGCTCGGCGAGCACCGGTGGCGACATCAGCATAGAAAAGTTGTTTCGATAGACTTGTGGTCTTCCATTCTCGCGAGATGGCCGTCCGACGTAACTGTAGTTGCGTCAACATGGCATGAATACTAAGGATGCCAGTCCGTTCTGGGACTTCCCTGTCGGTGATCCTGTCTTGCCATCCGAGATTTAATATTCAACAAAGACAGCTGAGATGGAAATGGTTGAGTTTTTTTGCCATGACTGGAATAGACGGTCCAGTTGCTGTGAAGACCAGTACCTGCTTAACCGAACACATTGGTTTTAGGCCACCACCATCCTTGCGGCAGACGAGGACATACAGAAAGACCAGTTGATTATTTTCTTCCTTCTCCATCGTAAATTGAACGCCTGGGAAGACGGCGTTGAGATGTTCTTTGAATGTCAACACCTGATCCCGTGCGATGGCGACGAAGGTACCATCCAAATACCGAGCCGATGTAGTGTCGGAAGACCTGCGACTCCAACCGTTGTAGGACCGCCTCGGGTATGAGACCCAAAACCAGTAAACCCATTGGCTTGCCCTTCATCTGTTCGCAGATTGTTCCGTCGAACATAAAGTACGTCTTGAGACAGAACTTTAGAAGTTGGATAATTTGGACCTGTATGGAGCGATTCTCCTTTTCATTGTATTTGTCTCGCAGGAGTAGTTCAATGGTCTTGATTGTCAGGTCCTGTGGAATAAAAGCAAAGTCGGACGTGGCATCAAAGTATACCATGACGTCGCTTGGCAGGAGACTTACCCCTTTGATTTTCTTCAAGAATTGTGTTGGTGATCTGACTTTAGTGTTCCAACTGGTTGTCATAAACTTGAGACTTCGACACAGCCACTTTGCCATTCTGTATGTTGGAGTGCCTTTTAGTGATAGGATTGGCCGGAGCGAAGCGCCCTCTCTGTGCACGTTTGGGAGAACGTAGAATCTGGTCAGGGCCGTTTCTTGCGTTCTCGCCATGTGGCGGTAGATCAGTGATATTGCACCTGATTTCTCCATTGCCAACATCGTTGCATTGATCTCGTGTGTCAGAGTTTTTTATGGGGTTGGATTCTCCTGGGAAATAGGACTGACGAACCTCCAACAAGCTTTTAGCTTTCTGAATGTAGTCTGTCCTGTCCAGTACGACCGTGGAACGGCCCTTGTCCGCACGCACGTTAACGAGGTCGTTGTCTGCCCTGAGTTCGCTAAGTGCATCGCGCTCGACCCTGGAAAGCACGTCGCGCGGCCTATGAGCTGTGAGGAGGGAGGACACTTGGTGTCGAATGAGGTTCATCGTTTCGTCTGTCGCTCCCGACTGGCTGAGGATTGATTCCACTGCTGCGATCATGTTGGCATGTTTGGCATCGACTGTGTTGAAAAAACAGCTGCGGCTGGTGGATTCCAGCCCAAATGCCCTTATCCATTTTCGAACCGAGTCTAAAAAAGGTTTTCCCAAAGGATCGGTTCCATGTTGGCACATTACTTTCTGACAAAATAAAGAACCTTTTCATTGAAAACTGTAGTATACGCCGGAAAGAGCATAGGAGAGGCTGGGAGATCAGCTGATGAGGTAAGACCCGCGCACTTGCGTCAATCAGTGTAACAAAATTGGCGAAATAGGTGCCTGAGCTTTCATCTAGTATCCGTGCTGGCAAACATAAAAATGTCAAAAGTACTGAAAATTCACAAAACAATGCTCAAAACTAAAAAGGAAGAGTCCTCATCCCTGTGGGCAGAGAGGCCGCTGCTGCCTCACGGGGCAAACATAGCTGATACTGCCGCACGAATATGTCTACAAGGAAGCAGTCTCGCGCCGGATCTACCTTACACCCTCCTCTTACCCTCATCGTTTTATTGTGGCAAGGCCGATGCAACACAGCCCGGGGTGAACGCGGACGCTTTGAACGACAAAGCCAACCAGTCCGTCTGCGGCCACCACATGCAATATTAAGCCCCCAACTTCGTGCGTACTAGACCTCTTCCAGGATGTGCTCGGATCACAGGCAAGTGGGACTGCCACAACGGCCACATTAGGACAGAAATGTACCAAAGAAGCTGAGATGAATAACGAAATAACGTTCCTCGATGTTCTACACAGACAAGAGGATGGCCGTATCCAACTTCAGCGAGAGGCGCGCCTTGTTGAACTATTGAGCTGGTTCGCCAATCTCTGTGCGATGTATTCTCAAGTGACTGGTCAGGTCGATTTGCGAGGTGAATGTACGATCTCAGTGAGGACAGGTTGGCATCGAGTCCACATCGCTGGAGGTGGGCGTGTTGATAGTGATAGTAGTAGATGCCGGGACATCGGATGTCGTCCCATCGTTGGGAGAAATGCGAGAGGTCAAGGTGTTGGTGGAGCTGGTCGCTGTGGTCGATGCAGGGGTTGGGGCAGGGAGGGTGATGCCGGCAATGAAGAGTCGGAACACTTGTGACTTGCCAGCCTCCCTTTTGGCTTTGGCAGTGGTGTTCCGGTTAGCTTCTTAAATGGTTGCACCAGTCTTCTCTTATCCAGGTCGGTCTGTTCTAGGCGATGTCCTCCCAGGTCTCTGGGTTGATATGCACTGGCTGCAGAGAATTCTTCAATGTGTCCTTGTAGCGTCATTTTTGTCCTCCCGGTCGGCGAGCACTCGTGGCGACATCTCTGTAGAAGATTTGTTTTGGTAGGTAAGGGTCGTCCATTCTCACCTGATGGCTGCTCCATGGCAGCTGCAGTTGCCTCAGCATGGCGTGAATGCTGAGGATTCCGGCCTGTTCCAGGGCTTCCATGTCGGGGATCCTGTCTTGCCATCTCAGCTATAGTATTCTGCAAAGGCAGTTGAGATGGAAGTAGTTGAGTTTCTTGGCATGGTTGGAATAGACTATCCAAGTCTCCGCCTCCTAAAGAAGTGTCGTCGGGATGACAGCCCAGTGCATCTTCAGCCTGGTATTCAGTTGGAGGCCGTGACGATTCCACACGGAGTTGCGTAGCTGACCAAAGGCTTGGCTGGCTTTGTAGATCCGGTAAACAACCTCATCGTCGATTCTGCTGATGTTGGAAAATGTGCTTCCGAGATAAGCAAAATTGTCCACGGTGTTGATTTGGTGGCCGTTGAAAGTGATTGAGGAGGAGTGCAGTGTTGCGTGTTGAGTGACGGTTGATGCATGACCGCCGGTTTGTCCGTGTTGATAGTCGGGCTGACGTTGGTGCGACCGGCGTTGAGGAAGTCCATGCTCCGCTGCAAGTCCACTTCCGTCGTAGCACTGGGCGCGCGCAATCGTCGACGAAGAGCAGATTGTGGACCGTAGTCGTAGAGAGCTGTACTCAGGCCTGCATGCGCTTGCTGCTGAGAAGATGCCCGTGAATTCTGTAGGCGATGCGTATCCCGGGACACTCATCACGGCAGGTGTCCATCAGCATGGCATAGAACATGATACTGAAGAGGGTAGGCACGTGGACGCAGCCCTGCTTCACCCCCTTTGTCACTGCAAATGCCTTGGATGTTGCGCCGTTGTGCGTGACGAGCGCCACCATCTCATCTTGAAGTTGACGTACAATGTGCGTGAATCGTTCACGATAGCCGAATTTTGGCATGATTTTCCACAGTCTTTCGCGCTTCTTCGTATCAAAGGCCACTTTCGAATCCAAAAGGTAGTGTAGAGGTGGGTTCGCATCTCCTGGCAATTCTCCTGTAGCTGGCAAGCGGCAAACACCATGTCAGTTGTGCTCTAGTGTCGTCGAAAGCCACACTGGCTTTCCGGCAGGAGTGCTTGCTGGAGGTGTCTGTTGAGGTGACTGAGGAAGATGCGAGCGGAGATATTTTCAGCGATTTTGAGTAGTGAGATGCCTCTGGAATTGTCGCAGACTTGCCGGATGTCTTTGCGCTTGTAGAGGTGAACAGTAGTCGCGTGCTTGAAATCCTTAGGACTTGCCCACATCGCCACATTTCCTGAAATAGCGCGCTGAATTGGTTCATCAGGTGGTGGCCGTCGTGCTTGTAGATTTCGGCTGGGATTGAGTCGGAACCTGATGCATTTCCGATGGAGAGCTGTTTCAGAGTGAGGATAGTTTCTGGAAGGGAACGCAGGAGGTCCAGGTCGAGACTGATTTTCACTTGTGGGAGCCGGTCGTTGGCGCGTCGGCGATTGTGGAGGGACAGTTGAGGACGCTTCTGAAGTGCTCGGCCCAGCGCTTCAGTATCTGTGACTTCTCCATCAAAAGCGTTGATTCATTGGAGTTGAAAATTGGTGCAGTTCTCTTTGTTGGGAAGCCGTAGATCGCCTTGATTGCAGCGAAGGAATTCTTTGAGTCATGGCCGTCGATGTATGCCTGCATCTCTTCGTCCTTGCGAACCATCCAGGAGTCCTGCATTACAAGCAATCGTTGCTGCGTTACGCGACGACATCGGTAGAAGGCCGCTTTATTTGCATCGATTGGACGGTGGAGGTAGGCTCCGTGCAGCCTGTTCTTCTTGACCAGCAGGATACTGATGGCGACGTTATCTTCGTCAAATCAGCCTTGGTGCTGACGATGTGCGTGTTCGAGGACAACATGGACAGTCAAGTGAACGGGGTCCCGCAGTCGACATTATCGTGACTCCACTGGGATGTTTTCATCTGCTGCTGGCAGGTGTGTCCTTATTATGCGTTTTTGGCAGACGATATAGTCTGGGGATATGTGTACAGATATGCGGGTTCATATGGCATAATAGTTTCCTTCCGCAAATAAAGATACGACCCTATCAAATGTTTGTTCTCCCCGTCCTCGAATATTGCTACCTTACAGGAGAGCAAGCCATGTAAACCCAATGATACAAGATGATTATTTATCAAGCCCTTGTTATGAAATCGTAATTTTCGTGTGTCTGAACGGTGATGGTCATTTTTGAAAAGGCAGTCGCCAGGTGACAGTGAGTTAACACACGGTCACTGTGGAATATGTCCGTCCACCCGTCGGGTAATATAACACACATTTCTCGGACACAATGCATTTGAACCTGCCGCTGACAGCCTTTTTGATACGCTGAGGAAATCCCAGGGACAACCCGTAGAAATTGGACTAAATCAGCAATCGAGATAACGTCGCAGTCGGTCCACCATTGATCCACAAGCAAAGACAGCACTAAATCATGCACCTTCTCCTTCCCTTTCCTAAACTCGACTTGATGAGGTGATTTAGACAGTCTGAATCCACTCGCTGTATAGATACTGCATGCGCGTTGGCAACGCTCTCAAACTCGATGCCGAGTGCTTCACAGTAGTCTCTGTCTTACTTTCGTGGACCTGACAACGCCTTCGACACCGTGGTCTGCGATGCAGTCTGGAGGGTCATGCTGAAATTCGGATGGCCAGAGCGCTCTAGTCACATGGGACGACAGCTCCACGGTGAGACGATAGTGCGCGTCATAGTCACTGATGCACTCAGGTGCATTCGCCGAAAAATAATGGAGCGGAGAAGGGCAGTGAAGTCAGTTCCCTACTACTCAGTCTCTTGTTCTTTGCCAGGCTGATGGGCGCATATTATTAGTGTGCCCAGATATCAACGCCTGGAAGGAAGGGTATACTTCGGTCTTCAAAAGTTTCTAATTTTGAAATTTTTTAATACCGTGAAATGCCTGTTCATAATGCATTGTCACTGCACGTACCAATGTGGCTTTTAAGGTTTACAATATGGCTCACATCCACTGCTAAATTTTGTGAACCCCATATAGTCTTCTTTTACCTTGTTTATCATCCTCGAGGAAGACGAAGAAGAGAAGGCGATTTCGTGGACCAGATTGTATTCAAGCTGACGTTTCGGAAACTCTCTCGTTTCCATCACCAGAGTCGTTCACTGGCGTTTCCTACTGGCCTTGATTTGTTCAGCCTTGCCGCCTGCCTCGTATTATAAACGTGCCCAGCGCACGTAGGTTGGCTAGCCTGTTTTCTGTTGGTTGATTGTGACCTCTGTAATCCCACTCTTTCTTTAATATCGTAGAGAATTTTATGGTTTTCCGCACGCGGAAAATATACGGCCTGTACTTTGGAAACCCTGAATGCAAGCGTAACGGCAGGTCGAGTTTAAAATTATTCAGGAATCGGAAAAGCTTTTGAAAACCGTATTATACACTTCCTTCATGTATAACCGTGGAAGGAGACATAATTTTCTACCAAATAAGTAAAATGATAAATATTTTATGTATTTTTTCATGAAATACAATTAAATACTCAAGGGCATCGAGAATCAATGAGAAAAATGCGTGCTATATAAGTAGTCATTTTTTACAGAGTGCAGTTTCTGTGTGTGTGGCCGGAAAGAAGTTTGTCTGAAAGCTGGCATCATGAGGTAACTGCGTTATAGTTGAATTATGCTTAATGATAATTAATTTTAAAACCAAACTTAAGTAATCTTTTTGAAACGACAACGCATTTCAGAATTTCGGCCAACATTTTATGAGTTAGTACACCTAGTACATGTGTTTGTGCCTCCGGCCACAGACGTTTGTCGTCAGTATTTCTGACTGAGCTAAGTACAAATACATTAGTCAGCAAGACCTCTTCTTTTATTCACATATCACGCTCACTGCACATGAAATCGCTTCGCGGAGTGACATGTGGTCCTCCCTTCTAGTGACTGTCTCCACCCTGTTCCTAAACTCTTTTTCTCTGAAGAACCAATCGGACCCGGTGTTGGTCTAACCCGGACTGAATACACGAGTCCACTCAGAATGGCATGCATGTACTTTAGAGTGTAATTCGAGGGCCCAATGTCGGAAAATAAGTGATCCGCACAGCCAAAAGGTGACCGACTATGACCAGCAGTAGGACGATTGAATGTCCGTCCTCCAGGTCTCATCTGTTGCCTACGCCCCCCTAGTCATATGCTCGAATTAGGCGATATCCCCTCCCCTCCCCACACCACCCCATGGTCGTCCAAACCTAGTGCTCGAAAATCGCAGGATGACAACGTCCATTAGGCAAAAAATGAATAATGCCGTTTCTATCGCCGTTGTCCTCTCTATCTGACAGTCTGGCGTAGACCGTAGGACGCGAATGCAATGCGGACTCAGTGCTCTTCAGCCAGATGAGCGAAAAATTTTTGTTCAGCTAAGCCATTGCCTTCTCTCGTGCTATTACGCCGACTTGCCATGTGTCACCTTATCTGACAGAGTCCACTTCCCTTGAAAATAGAAGAATGGAATGCAATAATTACCCTTGTGCGATAGGTGGGCGTTATTTTGCTAAGTCTACGCAGTATACTTTTTGACAACCCCTCTTAAAAACGTTATTGTTGTTTATGTCCGCTGGTTGCTTTAAGAGTGTTATTAAGGGCGATTAACCGACGTTCCACTGTCACTTCATAGATTCATACAAACTGGTACCGGGCCTTATGGTGCATATGAAGTTGTTCTAATATGAGCCGGACGGCATGACTTATGAAGTGTCGCAACTGGTGCTCACTGGTCTAATGGAATGCAGAAGAATCCATTTTTTAAGCAAAATACACTTATGGGACATGCTTCGAGCAAATAGTCGAATATTGTTAAGTGGAAGCGACCTTTCCTCACGCACAGATGGCATCAATTTTTGTGAGCCGATAATCGTGGTTTGAACATGTTTGCATAGATGCCCGTCGCGCTCTCGAAAGCCATGCCTCATTTTACGTAATTACGGTGAGGTAAGATGTAAAAGGAGTTCTCGTTTCAACGGCGCTGCGATAATCTCGACCCATGAGACCCTCAGTCGTTAAAATCTACACTTTTTTCGCCCTAGAATCATGCATAGCCTTCAACGTGGACAACATCTCGCTGTAAAAGAAAGTTATTAATGTGATTGCGAGATTTCTGTGCCAAACCAACCGCAAAAAACCATCACACAGCAGTAGATTGCTGTCATTAGTTAAGCACCACCTGCAGATACGGAATCAAGTTGGTCCCAGTAAAAGACCTGGTGTAGTGCATGACATCCGAAAGAGCTCTTGAAAATACAGAAGCCAGGCAGCACAGATGTCTGCAAACTACTGTAGATGTCTTATCTTATTAAATGGCAGCCGAAATTCAGAAATATGTTTTTTTATTGGAAAAGATTACAAGATAGGCTTGTAATACTGATGATTGCGCGGCCTAATCCTAAGAAAATTCTATCATGCCACGCAATTCACCAATCTGGAAACAGCATGATCAGCGAGTTGATCGAAGCTGGAGACACTAGTGACAACACAGCCAATCCACAAATTTTACAGATGATGCTGCACAAGGTGGATCCGCTCAGTCATTTCAAGTCTCAGAAGACTTCTGATTTATTAACAAAGTGTCCGTTCGCTTCGACTCCACTCTGCTCTTGCGCCACCCTATAGCCCTCTGAATGAGTCCATAAAAACACACCCCAAAGCATCCATGATCGAATCACTGCAGGATAGCGATAGGTAGGAGACCATGCGAATTTGGCTGATGGGGGGCAACAGCCGAATGACTAGATTCATCCGTTTAAGTCTGTCCCCAAGCATTTACGGGTGTGGAATCCTTCCTCTTCTTAATGCTCCTGCCTATCATACAGTCAATTCAGATAACTGTTGCGAATTGTTAATTGGAAAAAAGACATTTTGCTGCTGTAGTTGGGCGGAGGTTGGTGAAATGAAATTTTCATTTGCCGGCAAGTCCTCCGAACCAAACGAAAGACGCTTTTTCCCAGAGACAAAATCATGACTACTGTCAATAAGTATTAATTTACTCATGGTCTAGGATCTGGGCATTTATTGGTCATCATCATGCATCGAAGCACAACAATCCACAGGACGTCTACGCCATACGCAATTACTGCCATCATATCATATGATCTAGGTACATTTACCCATTTCGCATAACCATACCACCGCTCACCGATCGTTTCTACGGATCTAACTAGTCCCGATTTACCTCGAGCCCAGCCAGATCATAAGCCAGAAATGTCCATTCCAGTCACACTTGTCTTTGTCGGTTATACCATTCTGCCTATATGTGGGCGTTTGTCCGGTAGTGAGATTTGTTGGTCGTCACTGTGCATCTGACCACATCAGTCGGCAGGATCACTACGACATGCGCAATTTCTGCCATCGATTCTTGCGATCTAGGTACATTTTCCCTAGTATTTGCCGGTTCTGCCCATATTATGCTGTGCAGCTGCTGGCGGGGGTCGAGAGAGAGAGAGAGGCCCAAGATACAACGGTACGCGTGAGTTCCTTAACGCGATTGGTGAGCCCCCCCCAACCATCATTTAACACAGCACTGGCATCATCCTAAAGGACCAACGAATATTACCCTACCCGGCTGCATTACACAGTTACTATAAGTAAACGGAAGTTCTTGATGCAACATGCCTGCGCGGCACGTAAGGCGAGTGCAGAGGCTGTTTGCTGTCTCAGGCACCACTGCAGTCAAAGCCAGAGATCTGCTTTGCCACAACCGATGACTCTCAGTTCGACATGTCCCAATTTACTTATTGACTGGGATCGTGGCATCTACCTGGTAGTGATATTTATTGGTCCTCATCATGCACCTAAGCACATCAATCGACAGGATGACTACGCCATACGCAATTACTGCCATCGCTTCTTATGGTCTAGGTCCACTTTCCCCCTTCGCATAACCATACCAGTTTCTAAAGTAACCACATATCTTGGGAAATGAGTAGGCTAAGCAATTCTCAGAAAACTTCTGTGCCTAAGTTGAACAGCAGATTGTTTTTTTTCTTTACAAAATCAAATAGTTCATTCAAATTTTACAAACAGGGAATGTGCGAAACATTCACCCGTATTCAGCCGACGTAATCTAAATTCAATTGCATTTTTACCGTCGGTAAGTGTGTGGACTTGTGGATGATCCTCGTCGATGTACGCGCACGGCACTGCAAAGGCCGAACAGCGGAAATCATCGATCGAAATGAATTCAGACAATTCAGCAGTCTTGTTTGGTCTGCCTGATTTGGGTACACACAATGAACTGGATGATCCATACATGCCTTTAACGTATTGATCGAAGTTCCGGACAGTTCGAAACAATGTTCCATCCTGTGGCCTGTACTCCGATTACAACACATCTTCCTGCGCATATGTAATGCGAAGTGTGCAGGCTTCTATTCTACCGTTCTGAGTATCCTCATCCAGTAGAAATCGGCGTAATAGCGGCAGGGCGCGATGAGTTCTGCAGTAGATTGCATGGTGTCGCATACAACGTAGCTTCCATTCATTTCGACGCATCGTTCATCACGCTGCCTCCAGAGTGGATCATTGCCACACAGAAATCCAAACTTCGGCATCCCATAGGAAGATCGGGCGTCGAGGAGACGCATCTCGGTAGTCGCATTAGCCGACAGTTTTGCCAAAATGCTAACTGCCCTTTCCATCTCATGTTCATAAAATAAAAAGTCATAATCTACATCGTAAAACATCCGCTGATGATATCGTAACGATCCCACCACCGAGCCAAATGTCATTATGAGGGTTATATTTTCCCTGTCAAATTCATCCCTCAGCAAACGCAGGGAAGGCCAAAGTTTCATTCGATCATGGGCATTTGGATCCCTGTCTTTTAAACAGTTGCGCACAACGGTGTTAATCAGGACATCGGAAGGTCTGCCAGCCTAAATTTGTCCACCCTTGTAAGTGGCTGACACGTTTTTCTGGTTGGAGGGCAGACACCACGATCTGGGCACAGGCAAGAAGTGGGGTTCTTCGAAAATTCGGAGGTAGGCCACGAGCTGTCCTGTCTGTTCATCAAACTTTGCGTCCTCTAAGTGGTTCAACCTGCGGTCCGCCTTAATATTGTTATACAATGGGGAAATCCCCATGGATAATCTCTCCTTGTCTCTGCCGATGAAAATGTCAATTTCTACGTAAGCTGCAGCCCACAGGATTACACACAGAGCCAGGACGACACATGCGGCTATCCGGCGATACACTAGTCTTATGTCGATTCGCTTTCAGCTAGCTCTGCTTTTAGGGTGGATAGAGCTCAGTGTATGACTGTGAAGCGTTTTGCAGCAGTATTTATACTGTGTCTGAACCAATGATATCAGTTTGTTCTCTTTGCCAACGAACCGCATCGTCAGTTTTTTTTCAGGCGGATTGAGGCAAAAAATCAAACACCTTTGTCAGTTGCAGAACAGGACGAATTTTTCTAGCTCTTTTTGCCAAACGTCGGATTAGATTTCGTTTTTGTTGAAGAGGTATAAAATTGGCGAAGTCCGTGTTTTGTCCAGACCAGGCTTTCTTCCGCATCTTCGGATGCTGTCGACAGGTCTCCTGCTTAGACGAACATGTAGGAAAGGGAGCGAACCGGCCGTTTCAATCTCCAGCGTGAATTTGATCGACGGATGTGCCTGATTTGCACCATCTAAGAGGATAACTGCGACGGTTTCTACGTTGGCAATGGCAAATGTATCTGACGTAACAAGGTTATGTTCTCACGAACTAACGAGTTATATTTCCCGATCCTCTATCCTTAATGGCAGCAAGTAAAACTGAGCAGTGAATAATATAGAGATTTTGAGCGTGAAGAAACCTGACAACAGAGCACGACGGCGGAGCACGCTCGCAAGGCGGGTCTTACAGGTGTCGTTTTTTGACACATTCAAACGAGCAATGCAGGCAAAGAAAACGGGTCTAAATTGTTAAAGGTATATTAGTCCGGTACCTCACCACAGTACCCCCCTACTAGACCGGAGGGCGACGGAATACGGCGCCGGAGGATATGTATAAGTCTGGAAAAAATGCGTAACTAAACGATCCGGGAAATGAACGTGACGCTACTGTGAGTGATGTACGCAGGAGGTACAGTCGAAGAGGGTTGACTGCGTGCCATGGCGGAGGATGATGTTGTAGTTTGATGCTGTAGACATTTAGGGAGAGTAGGTATGCGGGACGGAGGCGTAGAGGGCAAGGGAGGAGAAGTGCGAGGCAGTGGGCAGGGTGAATGAGCAGGGGATAGGGAAGATGGAGAAACAGGGGTTAGGGGGTCAGCACATTTTTGCTCTTGCGACAGGTCCGGCGGCTCCTCTGCAACAGCAGCCTTGACTCGATCAACATTGATCACGTCCTCCTTGTCACCACGAACAATCCGGCTGGTCTTGGTGTTGCGTACGAGCACGCGAAACGGTCCTTCCTATGGTGTTTCCAGCAGCTGGCGTACACAGTCACACCGGACGAACACATGAGTACAGTTGTCCAAGTCTTTTTCGACATAAGACTCAGTCATTGGGGCTCGAGGTGGAACCGGGGAAAGCGAGCGCATAAATTGCCGCAAACGGTGCACAAAGCTTTCAGGAGTCTCGTTGGCCCCACGAGAGATTGGGATGATCGTCTCGCCTGGCAGTCGGAGGGTAGTGCCGAAAACCAATTCAGCTGCGCTACAGCCCGCATCCGACTTCAGAGCTGCGCGGATGCCGAGGAGTGCAAGAGGAAGGTTGTCCGACCAGTTTCCTGGGTCTTCTACGGCACGCAGGGCGGTCTTTAGCTGGCGATGGAAACGCTCAACCATACCGCTGGCAGCTGGGCGGTAGGCTGTCGTCCGAATGCGTGTGCAGCCAAGGAAATTGAGTAACGTTTGGAAGAGTGCCGACTCAAACTGGGCACCACGATCAGTCGTAACCGTGGATGGGGCACCACACATGGCGATCCAACGACTGACGAAGGCCTTCATGATGGTTTCAGCCTGCGCATTCGGCATACGAACTGCTTCAGCCCAGCGGGTATATCGATCAACACAAGTAAGGAGGTGGGTGAAACCACTGCATGGAGGCAAGGGGCCTACGAGATCCAGGTGCACATGGCTGAACCGTGCGTCGGGACTGGGGAAAGTGCATGGTGGGGACTTGTTGTGACGCTGGACCTTGTTGCGTTGGCCGCTCAGACACGACCGAGTCCAAGCTTTGACATCCTTTTTCATGCCAGGCCTGACAAACCTTTCCGCAAGGAGCTTCTGAGAAGCTCGGATCCCAGGGTGGAAGAGTCCATGCAGAACTTGAAATACAGCTCGACGCATCGAAGCGGGCACAAAAGGGCGATGGAAGGGAGTAAAGACGTCACAAAGTATGGTACCAGAGCCGGTGGTCAGAGGAACGTCTTTGAGTTGAAGACCACTAACAGACTCGTCTTCAAGACAACCGACTCGCTGTTGCTCAGCCGCCATGGCGCAAAGATCGATCACTTGTGAGAGTTGGAGGGAAGACAGTGAGGGTCTGGACAACATATCAGCCACCTCATTCTTCGTGCCATCAATGTGGCGCATGTCGGTGGTGAATTGAGAGATGTAGTCCAGGTGGGCGATTTCCCTCGGATTGTACTTGTCGGAGTGGGAGCGAAGTGCAAAAGTCAACGGTTTGTGGTCAGTGAAAACGGTGAAGTCCCGAACTTCGAGGAAATTCCGGAAATGCTTCACAGCCAGGTAAATGGCAAGTAATTCACGTCCAAAGGTACTGAAGCGTGTCTCCGCTGGTAAGAGCTTTTTGGAGAAAAAGGCAAGTGGTTGAGTCGAACCAGCGAGGTGTTGTTGAAGAGCTGCACCAACGGCTGCGGTCGAAGTATCTACCACCAGAAACAAGTGAGCTTTTGGAGCGGGATTCGTGAGTAAGGTGGCGTCAGCAAAGGAATTCTTGATTATCTAAAAAGCAGTCAGTGCTTCACCAGTCAGCTCGAGGGTACCTTTGGGATCAGAAAGCATGTTGGTGAGCGGCAACATGAGGCCAGCACAGTCCGGTAGGAACCGGCGGTAAAAATTCACCATGCCGAGGAATCGCTGCAACTGACGCTTGGAAGTTGGTGGAGGAAAATCACGAACTGCTTCAACCTTGGAGGGGAGGGGACGCAAACCTCAAGAGTCGACCTGACGGCCAAGGAACTTGAGCGAAGGCACACCCAACACGCACTTGGAGGGGTTGACAACAACGCCAAACTTGTCAAGCCGGTCAAACACCAAGGGAAAATGCTCTTTGTGCTCTTCCTCATTCCGACTGACCACCAAGAAGTCATCAATGTAGGCATACACAAAGGGCAGGCCACGTAAGACATGGTCGATGAACTTCTGGAACTTTTGGGCGGCATTACGACGACCAAAGGGCATGCGGACGAACTCAAAGGGACCAAAGGGTGTCTTGACGACGGTTTTAGGGATGTCCTCAGGGGCGACTGGAATCTGATGAAAAGCACGCACCAGATCAATCTTCGTGAAAACCGCTTAGCTGAAAAGGGCTTCAGCAAAGTCCCGAAGATGAGGCACAGGGTACCGATAAGGAATAGTAGCGCTGTTGATGGCACGACAGTCGCCACAGGGTCGCCAGTCGCCTGATGTTGCCTTGGGCCCCATGTGCAGTAGGGACGCTCAAGAGCCCTCGGACGGTCGAATTATTCCCAGTTGCAGCATGTGTTCAAAGTCCGCCTTTGCGGCCTGAAAACGCTCCGGTGCTAGGCGTCTCGGTCGAGCAAACACAGGAGGACCTGAGTTGCGGATATGGTGCACAACATCATGTTGAACCTCACCACTGCGAAACTTGGGGTTACTTATGTTGGGGTGACTAAGCAGCAGTTGCCGAAAAGGATTAACAATATCCGTATCCAAGACAGATAAGTTGGTGGGGGCAGTAAAGAAGGTTAGTACACGAACAAACAGACCGGTTGCGCGGTCGAGAAGACGGGCACGTCGGCAGTCAACAAGAAGATCGAACTCGGCAAGAAAGTCCGAGCCAAGAATTGCATGAGGGACATCAGCAATCACAAAGATCCAGGTGAATGACCGACGAAGACCAATGTTTAGGGTGAGGGACAGACTGCCAAAAGAAGGAATGGGGGAACAGTTGGCAGCTTGGAGGTGAAGACCAGGGCTAGGGAAACGACGATCAGCTGCAGTTGGGGGAACAACACTGATTTGGGCTCCAGTGCCCACCAGAAAACGTCTGCGAGTCGCAGTGTCGCAAACATAGAAGGTGCGACCAGAGCCGGAAGAGCCGGTCGCATTTATTCTCTGGCCGACTGGTTTCCCTATTTCGACTTAAAAGAGCAGGGTAAGGAACAGCGGCGGGCCTTTACGCCGAAATTAGTGTGATACCAGCAAGTATTGGCAGTCCGAGGTCGCGAACGAGAACGACAAAGACTGCGTGAGCGACTGGAAGTTAGGCGGGCGAACTGTATTTTGAGGGAAGACATCTCATCCGCCATGGCCGACACCTGTTTTATTAGATTTTCATTCACTGATGATGAAGATGAGAAGATCTGGGCGACGGAAGGTTACTGGAATCGCTGCACCTCTATCATTCGATCCGCCATCTCAGCCAGCTGTGAGACCGCAAGGCCTTGAGAGCCGGAAGCCAGGATCGTTTGAACATCTGTAGGCAGACGCTCTAGAAACATCTCCTTGACAAATTTATCGTCAACGTGCATGTCTCCAAGGTGAGAACGCATTCGACGACTGCAGCGGTGAAAACAAGGAGGAGAAGAAGAAGAAGAAGAAGAAGAAGAAGAATAGGCTGGAAGAGGAAGAGAGTGGTTGTTGTTGTTGTTGTTGTTGTTGTTGTTGATGTTTCGGTTTTGGCTGTTTTGACCGTGTGTTTTTGTCTGCGGCCACGGCCAGCCTACAGACAGCGTGGTTCCCAGCGATCTTTAGGGTACCTTTTCTAGCCCCTCCCCCCTCGCGAGGGCAGGCAACGCATCCCTGAACAGGGCTGCCCGGTTATCCCAGACGGCTGTCGAACTCCACTATGGGCCAGGACTTTTTGTTAGTGAGAGAACGACCCGAATTAACCTGGCACCTTGGTGGTGATGGTAATGAATTTGTTGAGAGCATGCAAACAAAAGAAAGCTATTGGACTTACAGTTAGCTAGAGCGGAAAAGCAGACACATTCATAATTCAAAGAAAGAAGCGAGAGGGCATCCTCCGAGATCAAGCATAGTAACGTCTAACTATAAACCGTGAGAGGCATAGACTAAAAGACAGACAGTCGTAGCCAGCATCAAGTGTTTCATCTAAATAATAACAGACAGACTAACACATAGAGGGCAGACAACAAGAGCAGCAAACAATACGGAATTTAAGCAGACAGAGGAAAGAGACAAAGCAAATTCACTTACCTGATAACGAACATACCTGGTGGCCGCCAACGATGGTCCAGGCAGAGCCTCGTCTCGACGATGTCGACGCGAAGATCCATCCGGCCAGCGCAGACCACAGTGCCGCGCGTGCAGGTGCACGCACGGATACCCTCACCTGGTTTAGCCCGCCGGTCGAGACGGTTGCCCGGGGTGTGGCCGCTGAGCAGAGCCCACCTACGTGGAGCCGCAGGTGAGAGTTGGGTGCCAGCAAATGGACGCTAGGCGTAGTCTCATCTGCAAGCAAGTGAGCGACCACTACGACCATCACGTGGACCCACCGCTGACACCCCTACACCCCACACACACACACACACACACACACACACGCACGACAGTTCGACCGTCGATTTCGACGATGTCCACCGTGTGCCCCAACGACTGCACCGTGGGAGCAGGGACGGTGACTTACGCAGGGGTTTATAGTGCCAGTAGACTTGCGTAGCATCTACCTACACTCTCTCATCCTCCCCCGCCTGGGCCCGGTGTCAAGACAGAGTCAAGAAGACCGAAGACGAGGGAGGCCGCAGGTGGATGGCTCGGACGGATCCTCACCTTGGCGTTCCACCAACCCCCTGGTCCACACAACAATAACCAGGATTTCAACCAACAACAGAGATTTGGAGGCTGGCACGGCCGAAGCCGCACCTGGGCGTGCCGCCAACGCCTGGCTCGGATCCCGCACTGTGGTAGGAGTGCCATAAAGGCCACATTAAAAAGGAGCCATTGCAGCCTGACCTCAGACAGCCTCCAGTGAAGGAAGAGGTCCAAGGTACCCCGTCAGTTGGCAACCTTCCAAGCCACGGCTTTTAGCGCACCGTGATAGCCTCAAGCGCGTCAGATTGATTATAGTGAGGAGAAAGTGCGCTGAGTCGTCGACCTCACTCTCCATCCCCATTCCCACACCCCAGCCGCTGTCCGAGCCGGTCAGCAGACGGGAGTGGGGAATGGGCGCGGTGGTTGACATGGTCGACTGACCATGCCTGCGCGCGCCACAGCACGACCTGGCCCCCCATACACACACAAACAACAGGATTTCACACAACGGGGACACACACACACACACTATGGACTCAAATGACTTGGAGATTTAGTGAACGTTAATCTAGGTCGTTTACGATGGTGGATAAAATGACGACCGAAGCGTGTACTGCTTGTGTCTCACATGTACAAACCGTGTTGCAGAAGTCGTACGGTTTCCCCAATTTTTTTTATTAATGCAACTTTGGAAGTGCTATTTATATGCATTCCTCATGGACAGTTCACATTCTACCATCGTTTACCGGGACTACTCTCTCTAACTCCCAGTCATCTAAGGTCTAAACCATTTCCAAAGTAAATTGTCAAAACCATTACACTCCTTCGATAATGACGTGTATTTTGAGGTCTTGAAATTAGGTGTCGTGGTACTGACTACCGAATTGTCTCTTCTCCCCTCCACCCACGTCACAGCACAATTATCGATTTTCCTCACTCTTAGCTGAATTTTAATCTCCGATTTATTGTTTCTGTAGCAAAAAATATTGGCAATGGCCGGAATCAGTGGGAACATTTGAGGCTGCAGAGTTTGGCAGTAGGGAAATTGGGATCGCGCATACACGAAAACAAGCGTCGCATGTTGCTACCCACACTAAACGAAAGAGATCACTGGTTTAACCTTGACTAGTCTCAGATTCTTCGATTTCGGTGGTTGCAAAAGGAAGCGGGCGGGTCGATTGGAGACTGGCACGCTGATTGAACCTCAGTTAAGCGGTAAATCGACTTCGTGCTGACTGGCAGTATTATCCTTCTTTCAAAAAGATGCATTCATATTTCTAAGCATTTGGTCCTCCCGTTAAAACTTCCTTAGTAATGCTTGTCCCTTGTGATGTCCAGCAGTCTTCCATTGTTTGGTATTTAAAATCTAGCAGAATTAGACATTAAAATACTGTCTGTGCCGACGAGACAGAAATTCGAGAGACTGATGTCCGCGTTCTAAGCAATATTACCAGCTTAGGCAGAATGTTATTGCCAAGAAAGACAAGGCGGACTGGAATGGCCATTTCTGTGTTGCCAGAATTCAGGCAAGGCAAAATTAATCGCATGAAGGGACTGGGCGGGAGCATCAAGTTGTTGGTTGGAATGAGACATAATAAGACGGAGATTGTAAAATATCAGAATTTGTGAGCAAAGTAAAAGTAAATGGAATAGATATTCACAAACAAATAGTACGGTAAATGTAATTCAGTATCACACAAAAAGGTATAAAGTCTGCGTTAACGCCGAGAGTCACCAATGACTTAAATAGTAATGTTTTCACGAACTAACGAGTTATATCTCACGAGCCCCTAGCCTTAAAAGCATCAAGTAAAACTGAGCAGTGAATAATATAGAGATTTGGAACATTAAGTAACTTGACAACAGAGCACGAAAGCGGAGCACGCTCGCAAGGCGGGTTGTACAGGTGTGTTGTTTTCCGTCATTCAAACAAGCAATCCGGGCAAATAAAACAGGACTAAATTGTCAAAGGTAAATTAGCCCGGTACCTCACCACATATCATCAACGAGGTGACGATCTGCACATGAATATTAGAGGAGTTATGGAAATACATCCTAATAGACAAGGAAAAAACCACATAACGTGCGTATGAACGACTGTTTGTAGCTTCATATTAGGTCAACTGACTATCGTAAAATAAAAATTTGAGAAAAACTAATATTTCGTTTAATTATTATATACAATAATGGAATGCACTCGTGAACAGAATAGTTAATAATCGCCGTTTATTTCATTCTAAAGTAAAGAACGTCAGTCCCAGATCACATAAAAGCCAAAAAACGCAGCTTGATTTTCTGCACAAGGTGTTAAAAGTAATGGAAGCTATAAACTCGGAGAACTTGCTAGAATACTGCCAGACAAGGGCACTGATATCGAGCGTAGCAGAATGCCAATTTATTAGCTTGCGCACCCACAGATGTGCATTCCGGTGCGTCCAATGTCGAAGGAAGAGAGCTCTAAGGGTCCCGATGTCGGGTCAAGTAATATGGGCCTACGTAGACGAAGTTCAATATCGTCTGTGGTTTGGCCTATATAGCGTTTGCTACGTTTGCTGACGATTTAAAGCTTAAGACCGTCATCTACAACGAGGACGATGAGGAAAATCTACAGGCAAACTTGAACCGACTAGATCAATGGTCAGGCCACAGGCTCCTCTCATTTAATGTTACCATGTGCAACATTCTGTGAATTGGCAGAACCAGCTCTGCGCACCGGAAGACGTAATATCTAAATCACACACCGCTGTCAGTGGCAGACGTTCAGACGGTTTTAGGTGTGTGGATTACATCTTCACTAAAGCCATCATTCCACTGCTTGAAAGCAGCGAGTTCCGCAATGTCCAGCTTATATCTTATCAAGCGGGAATTTGCAAAGTTCGACGAAGAGTGCTTTCGCAAGGTCTTTGGGATTTTTGTGCTTCCACAGTTAGAATTTGCCATTCAGGCCTGGCGACCCTGGTCTGTCAAAGGTCTACCACCCTCGAAAATGTCCAACGACGGGCAACCAGGCTTGCCAGACTTTCAAATCTTGACTTCTTTCCCCTGGACCATAGACAACTACGTGGCGAGTTAATTCAAACGTTTCGAATGCTACGGGGTCAGAATTGCTGTCTCTCATCTGGCGACTTCTTTGAGCTGGCCACCACTACTAGCGTGAGAGGACATCCTCTGAAACTACCTGTGACACGGGCGAGACTGGAAGCAAGGAGGTCCTTCTTCAGCCACAGAGTGGTAAAGGAATGAAATGCCCTGCATGTGGACGTCGTTATGTCCCCATTTATGGACACATTTAAGAGGAATCTTGACCAATACAGGGATTTGAAACTGAACGACATCAGAAACTAACAAGTTTCCCCCTGTACCAAACACCCACAAGGTTTTACGTTACACAACATTGTACTACATATATTTAGGTAGCATTACTTTTTGACTTTTGTTGTCTCCTGGCCGAACCATATATGCTTGCTTTGGTACTACTTGGTCCATTCAGTACCGCGTACTAGATATTGTACAATTCTGACATAGAAGGCATTCACAGACAAACTTATACCAGTAACCAATGCTCGTTGTATGTAGTTACTTACCTAATTCTAGTTGTGAAAGTTTCCATAGGAGTAATCAGAAGACAGCAGTTATCAGAGCACACGTAGCTTTCGATAAATTCTCGTCGGACCAGTACAGTTATATGGGAAGGGGGTAGAAGTAAAAACACGTTAGTAATAAGATAAATCGCTTAAAAACCACCTTAAAACACAGGCTGACTGTGCGAATGTGGGGGAGGGGGGGGCGATGGCAGTCAGTGTCAGGGACGGGGTGGGAGTGGAAGGGCGCGGGAGAGTTGTAGTGCAAGCCTACAGTGATCGAAAGTCGACTAACGCTACAACTCTCACGCGTCCTTCCGTTATCATCCCGCCCATGACATTGACTGCTATTATGCACCCCTCACATTCCCACACTCAGCCTGTGTTTAAGGCGAATTTCAATCGATTTATCTTATCACTGACGTGTTTTTACTTCTACCCCCATCACTTATATTTGTACTGCCCCGACGAGAATTTATCGAAAGCCATGTATGCTCGCCACCTCGTCTTCTAATTACCTAATTTTATTTGACACTTGCCTTACACTTTGTTTTTTTATGACGTTATTGTAACCAAAAGGGAGTTCAAAGGCGCTCGCCTACCTTTCCCTTTATAAATCTGACCTGATCTGATCAACGACACAACTAAAACCTTTAACTTCTGCCTGCTTCTGCTAATCTCGACTTGATGATGTGATCAAGACAGTCTGAATCCACTCGCTGTATAGATGCTGCATGCGCGGTGGCAAGGTTCTCAAACTCGATGCGGACTGCTTCAGTGCATGCTTCGTGTATGGCGACACCCTCCTGACCGACAGGATCGTATTCTCGGGTAGCGCCTAATATTAGCCGATTTGAATGCCAAGAAATTATCAGGCGCTCATGAAGCGTGTGTGTTAATCTTGTCTGCACTGATAACTCACAGAACCGATAAGTTCACTTCACCTTCCATATTCTGTGCTGAGACTTCACTTAGACGGAGTAATTAGGCACGCGGGGAGCGCACAGATGTACACTTTTCCCAACACCGGGGTCGATGCGTCAGATGGTCGAAAAATAATCACACCAACATCCAACGCGCATGATGAAATTCCAGAAATTAAGGACGCGAAATTTGGTCATCAAACAATTAACACACCATGTACGACGATCCCGGATGAAGGGGGTAGCCGTGAATAGCAATGCGGTAGCACGGCGACTGCATCCTATAAATACTGCAGCCCCTTGTGCATGGATCACCCGTATCTGCTGTTGTCTATGATGATGGGTTCGAGCAGGAATCCGAAACGTCAGGCTAATAAAGCTCTTGTCCCAGCGATCGTGTCTCCTTTGTCAGCAGAACTGACTGTTCTCCCGATTTGTATATCATCTACAAACAATGTGGCATCACAGTCAAGATATCCAGTGCGATCTTTTGTATAGACAAGGAAGAGGTAAGGACCTAGCACTGAAGAACACCGTTTTCTGTCGGTACCCATTTAGGGGGGGGGGGGGTCGTAACACCAAAAATTGCTCTTTGCAGCCTGCATGACAGGGAAATTTAAAACCGCCTAAAAGTGCTGCACTGAATTCCGCCCTGCTGAATCTGCTACAGGAGTTGCCCATGAGGTACGATATCAAATCGGGGAAATGTGATGGGCTCACTGGATCAGTGGCATATAGTGAATGACGTTTCATAGGGCTTGGCCGGTTCTTCATTATTTAGTATAAGCAGTCACATGTAAAAATGGTCAGCGGGCAGTAAAAAAACGTCTCATGAAAAAAAGAAAAATGGAGTAGGAATCGATGAACTTTTAAGGAAAAAAAAACTGCCTCTCACGAGAGGGAAAACATGCGGGTTGAACAGGACTGGCCTGCCTATGGTATTATATAAGGCGTTCAAAACGTAATTCAAGGCAGAGCTCCCTAAACCGGATATGGTTATCTGCCCCGAAATGGCAAGACAGAGGAACATAGACGCGATCGGACACAGTTAGCTTGGAGTCCAGCGGAGGAGGGGACATTAAACTCTAGCGTGGTTATCAAAGCGTAGAGGGGAGAATGAGGCCCGATATCTCTTTGCTGACCGACCAAACTTCTAGTAAATGACGAAAGCACGCCGTGATCGTCAACAGACCATTTGGGGTCGAAATGAGGAGTTGACATGAAGATCCGCAAAAGTCAATGATTGGGGGGGGGGAGTGAGTGTTCGACATCAGCGGGGCCGGAGTAAAACTCTGGAAGCTGAGAGGTAGAGCTCCAACCGAGGCAAAGTAAACCCAAACGCAACCAACGATCCTAACAGCGCGCGTTCTACGGTGAGTACCGACATAAAGAAGAGTACATAAACACCCATTTGAAAGAAATGGATTGCAGAGAGAGGGAGGCAAAAAACCGACGGTCGCCTCATGATATATAATGGTTCGCATAAACGTTCGTACCGGAATGGCTCAGACAAAATTCGATTTTGGATTCCTGTAGTCATGAATTAATAAAATAAACAAAACACAGAAAAATATGTGGTTTTCTGTATGCGGAATTTATACAGCTTGTAGTTTGGGAACCCAGGATGCAAGTGTAGCGGCAGGTCGGGTTCAAAATTATTAGGGAATCGGAAAAGTTTTTTGAAACCAAATTATATTTTTCCTCTGAATTGAAAGAAGACGTAATTAGTTACTGAAAGAGCAAAATAATGAATATTTTAATGCATGTTTTCTACGAAATATAATGGAATATTTAAGGGCATCAAAAATCAATGAAAAAAATGCATGCTATATAAGTAGCCATTTGCTGACCGATCACTTGTTTAACGACTCCACTTTGTTAAGCTTTTCGAAACGAAAACGCATTTCGGATTTTCTGTTGAGATTTTATGAGTTAACCCACTTACTGTACACACTCAGCCACTGCGAAAAATGTCCTTTAGCACTTCGGCTAATATAAAGCACATTGCTCAGACATCAATAAAATTGAACCTGCCCCAAACAGCTTGTTTGATTCGCCGAGGAAAGCACAAGGACAACCCGCAGAAATAGGTATAAATAGGCAATCCTGAAGATGTCGCAGTCGGTACACCACTGATCCACATACAAAGACAGAACTAAAACCTCTAACTTCTGCCTGCTTCTGTAATCTCGACTGGATGAGGTGATTTAGACACACTGAATCCACTCGCTGATTAGATACTGCATGCGCGTTGGCAACGCTCTCAAACTCGATGCCGAGTGCTTCACATTAGTCTCCGTCCTACTTTCGTGGTCCTGCCAACGCCTTCGACACCGTAGACTGCGATGCAGTCTGGAGGGCCATGCAGAAATTCGGATGACCAGAGCGCTTCAGTCACATGGGACGACGGCTGCATGGTGAGACGACAATGCGCGCCAGGCTCACTAATGCACTCATATGCATCCGCCGAAAATAATAAGGGCGGAGATGGGCTGTGAAGTCAATCGCCTACTCTTCAGCCACTTGTTCTTTGCCAGGCTGGTGGGCACATATTATCAGGGCGCTCAGACAGCAACGTCTCGAAGGAAGAGTATACTTCGATCTTCAAAATTTTCTAATTTTGAAATGTTTTAAAACTGTGAAATGCCTGTTCATAAGACATTGTCTCTGCACGTACCAATGTGACTTGTAAGGTTTACAATAGGGCCAACATTTTATGAGTTAGTACACCTAGTACATGTGTTTGTGCCTCCGGCCACAGACGTTTGTCGTCAGTATTTCTGACTGAGCTAAGTACAAATACATTAGTCCGCAAGACCTCTTCTTTTATTCACCTATCCCACTCACTGCACATGAGGTCGCTTCGCGGAGTGACATGTGTTCCTATCTTCTAGTGACTGTCTCCACCCTGTTCCTAAACTCTTTTTCTCTGAAGAACCAATCGGACCCGGTGTTGGTCTAACCCGGACTGAATACATGAGTCCACTTAGAATGGCATGCATGTACATCAGAGTGTAATTCTGGGGCCCACTGTGGGAAAATAAGTGATCCGCACTGCCAAAATTTGACCGAATACGACCAACAGTAGGGTGCTTGAATGCCCGTCCTCCAGGTCTAATCTGCTGCCTTCGCTCCGCTAGTCAAATTTTCGAATAAGATCATATCCCCTTCCCACCCACCTCAGGGTCGTCCAAGCCCAGTGCAGGAACATTGCAGAATGACAACGTCCACTAGGCCAAAATGAATCATACCGTTTCTATCGCCTTTGTCCTTTCTATCTGATAGTCTGGCATAGACCGCAGAACGCAAATGGAATGCGGAAGCAGTGTTTTCAATCAGATGCGCCAGACATCTGTGGTCGATTGCCCTTCCTCAGTTAAGCCAGTGCCTTCTCTCGGTGCAATTACGCCGACTTTCCGTTTGTCGCCTCACCAGGCAGAGTCCACTTCCCTTGAAAATAGAAGAATGGAATGGAAGTATGTGCAACAGGTGTACGTTATTTTGATAAGTCTACGCAGTATACTTTGCGACAACCCCTCTTAAAAAACGTTATTGTTGTTTTTGTCTGCTGGTTGCTTTAGGCGTGTTATTATGGGCGATTAACTGACTTTCCACTGTCACTTCATCGAATTCATACAAACTGGTACCAGGCATTATGTTGCGTGCGAAGTTGTTCTAAGGTGAGCCGGACGGCAGGACTTCTGTAGCTTCGTAACTGGTGCAGAGGTTGATGAAATTAAATTTTTATTTGCTGGCAAGGCGTCCGAACCAAAGGAAAGACGCTTTTTCCCAGAGACAAAATCATGACTCCTGTTCAATATGTATTAATTTACTTATTGACTGAGATCGTGGCAATTACCTGATAGTGATAATTGTTGGCCGTCAACATGCAGCTAAGCACATCAATCGACAGGATGACTACGCCATACGCAAATACTGCCACCGTTTCTTATGGTCCATGCCCATTTTCCCCCTTCGCACAACCATACCAGTTTCTAAAGTAACCACGTACCTTGGGAAAAGAGTAGGCTAAGCAACTATCAGATAACATCCGTGCCTAAGTTGAACAGCAGATTGTTTATTTTTCTTTGCAAAATCAAAAATTTCATTCAAATTTAACAAAAGGGGAATGTACGAAACATTCACCCGACTTCAGCCGGCGTAATCCAAATTGGATCGAATCTCTACCGTCGGTAAGGATTTGGACTTGTGGATGATCCTGGTCGATGTAGGCACACGGCACTGCAAAGTCTGAACAGTGGAGATCATCGTCCGAAATAAACTCAGACTTTTCCACAGTCTTGTTTAGTCTGCCTAATTTGGGTACACACAATGAACTGGAGGATCCGTAAATGTTTTTTTGGTTTTTCCCTTGTTTATTAGGATGCATTGCCATAGCTCCTCTAATATTCATGTGCAGGGATCCACCTTGCAGTAAATTTTCACGGTTACTATACTGGGCACTTACTGTCCTCTCCTTTTTGTTGTTTCATTCGTTGGCTTCGATGGCAAATGGAACAAACCGACATCAGTGGTTTAGTCACAGTAAATATACTGCGGCTTAACGCTGAGCTCTATCCACTTAAACAGCAGAGCTAGCTGAAAGCGAATCGACATGAGACCAGTGTATCGCCGGATAGCCGCATGTGTCGTCCTGGCTCTGTGTGTAATCCTGTGGGCTGCAGCTTACGTAGAAATTGACATTATCATCGGCAGAGACAAGGAGAGAGTATCCATGGGGATTTCGCCATTGTATAAGAATATTAAGGCGGACCGCAGGTTGAGCCACCTAGAGGACGCAAAGTTTGATGAACAGACAGGACAGCTCGTGGCCTACCTCCGAATATTCGAAGAACACCACTTCTTGCCTGTGCCCAGATCGTGGTGTCTGCCCTCCAACCAGAACAACGTGTCAGCCACTTACAAGGGTGGACAAATTTAGGCTGGCAGACCTTCCGATGACCTGATCAACACCGTTGTGCGTAACTGTTTTAAAGACAGGGATCCAAATGCCCATGATCGAATGAAACTTTGGCATTCCCTGCTATAAAATGGTGAAATCTCCATTGATATTCTCTCCTTGCCTCTGCCGAAGAGGAAGTCAATTTCTAGGTAAGTTGCAGCCCACAGGATTACACACAGAGCCAGGACGATACATGCGGTTAGTCGACAATACATTGACGTCATTGTCTATTCACTTTCAGTTAGCCTCGCTATGAGGGTGGATAGAGGTCGGCGCTTGACTTTCCGGTGACATGCCGCAGTATTTATACTGTGGCGGAACCAATGGTATCAATTTGTTCCCACCACTTTCAGTTTGGTCTTGCGCCACACGAGGCGAAAAAAATAGAAACTTCTGGGTCGAATCACTTGATGTGGACCGCCAATTTGACCTCGCGCTGTCGTACAGAAACCTGTGCAAGCATATCCGGACTTGATATGAAGGAATCACTTGCTGACAGAGGATCCGCATTCGCAAGTGCACTATAAGTTCAGAAGAATCGAGTCAAGTGGCTTATTCCTAGAACAAGGCGGCAACTCGGGCTGGATTTGCTTAACCGTCCTGTGGAGAACCCGAGGTCACTTTACGGTTACGTCAAACAGGAGATCTGAAACAGCGGTCCAGAACTCCTGCTGAGGACTGCCGAAGATGGAACGGAAGCTGGTCATCTTTTAGAATTTTTCAGCTGTGTTTTCACTGGGATAACTGAACTCAACCCTCCGGGGCGGGACTTTGAAGAGACCACTATACTTGAGGCCGATCGGTTCGCCGAAGCGGCTGTTCGAGAAGACCTGCTGGTGAAAGATTAGGCTGGCTTAAAAATGTCCCTCGCTTTCAAGCCCTCTTATCCCTTAGAGTGATGTTTTACGTTCGATGAACTGTACAACAGAGTTAAATATATTTCTGGTCGCCGAACCCAGGACTGCATTCGTTGACTGTGTACCCATAGGTTTAAACACCCCTATTCCGCATACAGATCGGGCCTCTGACCGAATTATTTTAACTTTATTTCATAGAAGTCTATCGATTGCCTGTTTCGTAACTGGCGCCAAAATCATAGGCTAATGTGAAGATAATGGACGCATTCAGGCTGCTTATGTCAGTTTCTGGAAAATAGGAGGACACGAGCCTGCAGGACTCGAAAATTTAAAGTTCGAAAAAACCTAGTTCCGGAGGGAAGTATGATGCCTTTCCTAGAACATAGGGCTTAGTTACACCTGTAGAAGTTGAGAGAGATCGATAGCGACAGAGAGATAGAGAACAACCAATACGAAGGAAACATCTATTAAGCATATTCTGCCTATTGGGCAGGAATGGCAGGGCTTATGAGCTCTTAACGTCAAGGAGGCCAATATACTCAGGAAAGATCTGCATGTGGACAGTGCCAGTGACTTTGACGAAATGCATGTTACCACCGCATCCTCAGTATGCACCAATTCGACCGTCCTTTCCGACGATGTCCACTGAATGTTCCACAGCAGGGGGGAGGGGGGCACAGGGAGGCTATCAAGACAGAGTTCGAAGTGCTGGAGGAACGATCGGGATAAGGGGCTGATAAAGTAAAACCGCCCGTGTACGCAGCAGCTCAATGCGGCATGTTTTCACAGAAGTAAGGATGTGGTTAGGATCTCTGCTGTGTGGGAGTGCGCTAGCAGCCAAATTCGGGTGGAAGCATTTCAGCCTGACCATCTACCGCCTAATCTCGTTCCCCTGTTATTCTAGCATACTTTCCGTGTGGCCGGTTGTTGGGTCAAATCTCTGTCTCTTGGAAACGGAGTTTGGGAATTGACTCTTGCTAATACTCTCGCGGCTCAAACTGTCGATTGCCATGGAGCATTAGACGGACTAAGGGCGACATGACTGAGCGGCCGTGTTGTTCATAGTTGGAGCAGACTGTCACATATCCCCCAGGACCTTATTCCACTGACAGTCCAGGCATGCTCATGTCCAAATCTTCGGGTCCTTTTTCATCTCAGATCGGCCGAATCGATCAGAGATCACCTTGTCTGTGGATGGACGAGGCTTTGCAGGAAGGAGAGGACGTTGCGCCGAAGGAGTGGCGTCACGTATAAACGGTTGAAAGTAGAAGAGATTCCACAGAGAATGAACTTGACGCCAGTAGTCAGAGGCAGGTCCTGGGCCTGGAATCAGGATACATCCTTGTCATAGTGGGGACCAGCACGACGTTGTTTGGTAGCCATCACAGCGAGATTGCTTTTGGAAGAAAAGTAGAAATGAGCCATTAGAGGTCTGAAGAGGGCGTTCGCCACCTTATCCCCTGATCCGTCGATGTCGCGGATATCCAAGATGAACTGGGCCCTGTTGGCTGGTCTCAGGGCGCTGAGACTGTCAGAATGCGACATGGGAACGAAGGAGACGGGCTTGCGGTCCGTGGATGTATTTGATTTCCAGCCCACAAGAAAGCGAGGGGGAAGTCCACCATGGCGAGGTAGACACCAAGAAGTTCTTATACAAACGGACCCTAACACGAATCAGCAGGTCCTAAGCTTCTAGAGAAGAAGGCTATGGGTTGGGCGTGGCCTGCGAGATGCTGTTGAAGAACCGCGTGGACTGCAGCTTTGTAGACGTCGACCATGAGTGAGATAGACATGTCCGGAACAAAGTGGGTCGTGAGAGTGACGTCGGTGAGGGCAGCACTCGTCCTGTCAATATCAGCGGCAGTGTCTGCGCAGAGTTCAAACGAACCTTTCGGACCTAAGAGGAAGTTTGTAAGAGGTAGATTGTGTAGGCACTGTGTAGGCAATGTGTAAGGAGGTGTCGGAGCAGAAAGTCAATGGACACTCCGTCCTTCGCTGATTGGCTGCAGATGGACAAAGCTCTGAAGTCAATAATCTCAACGGTTGTAAGTTAGCTGAAAAGTGAACACTTGCTCCCTCTACCTGCTGAGCCGCGCGTACGTTACCTGGGTTCAGCAAAGTCAATTTTCTAATTTTATCTGTCCGGTTTGGGAACATCCACGTTTTCGCCCATCGCATCTAAACAAATTGTTTTGAATCTCAGTTGTAGTCAGACAATGACGATGGACAATTGTCTACTAGGACTGGAGCGTATGTTAGGACCCACTTCCGACATTCTGTCCGCCGCCCATATCAATCAGATGGCCGACCAGCTGGTGGAAAAGCATAGCATCCCCAAGCTCTCCCTTGCCATAATTTCAAACAAAGCAATTTCTCTTGTGACTCACCTCGCGAATTTGGCGTCAGAAATGACGAATCTCGCATCAATAAGGGTTGCCCCCTCTCCCACAAATGAAATGTTAGTCGAAATTCTGAAGTGCGTTTCCGATTAGGATGAATTACTTAGGTCGGGTTGGAGAAATAATTATCACGCGGGACAGCCCCAATATATTTCGCAGTCGCCAGAATGTTGGCTTTTGAAGGCACTTCTTTTCGACCTGATGGGAAAACTGCACTCGGTAAAAATGACTACTTATGCAGTATGCATTTTTCACATTTATTTTCGATAAGCTTGTCAATTCAAGCATGTTTCATGGAAAACATGCACAAAGTATGCTCTCTTTTAATCATTTGGCAGAAAATCACGTCTTCGCATTTTATACTCGAAGAAAGGGTACATTTTAGTTTTGAAAAGTTTTCCAGTTCCCGAATAATTTTGGGCCAGATCAACCGTTGCATTTGAGTTTAGCGATTTCAGTCTACTAGGTGTATTCTTCCCGCATAGGAAAAATCACGTATTCTTTAGTCCTTGAGGAGGACACCAGGCATACTCGATATAATTTTGCAATGAATGCGACCTATCTTGCAGGAACGTTAATAAACGGACAGCTGTGATGCCGTGTGGGTGAACTTTGCACAATCTTAAGAAATTTCATAATATAAAGCATTTTTGAAACCGAATGGGTGTTTCTTCTCGAGTGAGGCCCCGTGGCGTGTGACAAGGGCCGATCTCGTCGATGTGTCAAAGGACAGTCGGGATGGTGTACTTTGAGACGATTGGTTGAAATCATCACCTCAGTGAGATTGACACACGAAACAGTGAACCGCTGCCTGATACGCGACAGGGTGTGTAAGGGTCCACAATAGGGCATTGCACTAGCTGACTAACTCTGGCCAACCTAACAGTTCGATCATCGTTGCCGACGATGTCCACCGTGTGCTTCGCTGAACGGTGAAACGGACACTGGGACTTGTGCGTGATTTAGTTTATAGTGATAGTAGACTCGCGCGACATCTTCCACACTCCTTCCCCGTGTATCTGCTGTCAAGACAGAGTCAGGATGACCGGATGCGGTGGGACGCAGGTGGCTGGCGTGGCCAGCTCTCAGCCAGGCCTACCACCACACCCGGCTCGGATCCCCGGGTTGGCAGTTGCATAATGGCCGCATTAAGAAGGAGACATTGCAGCCTGACTCTCAGACCACCAGCCGGCCACTCCACAAAGACACACAACACTGGGCCGTTTGCAAAGTCCCACTTATCCCGTCCGTTGACAACATTCCATGCCACAGATTTTAGCACACCGGGATAACTTAAAGCGCATCAGATTGTTTATAGTGAGGAAAGTGCGTCAAGTCGTCGACCGCACCCTCGCTTTCCATTCCCATGTTCCACCACTGCCCGAGCCAGTCAGTTGACTGGAGGGGGGAATGGGCGAGGTGGCTGACATGGTCTAGTGACCTTGTCTGCGCGCGTCACACGCACGACCTGGCCCCCCAAACACAAACGCTCTACCTCTGCTGTTCAGGTGGATAGAGTTCAGTGTATGACTGTGAAGCGTTTTGCCGCAGCATGTATACTGCGGCCGAACCAACCATAGATTAGGTTACTTTATGAATGTCCCTCGTGTTAAAGATCTACTTACCACTGGGGAGGAGATCTGCGCCTGCTCAACAGTGCAACATATTCAAATGTATGCCAATGTATTAGACTGTACACCGACAGATGTGCGATCCGGTGCGGCCAATGCCGAAGGAAGAGGTCTCTAAGGGCCCCGATGACGGAGTTCAATATCGTCTGTGGTTTGACCTAGGCAGCGTAGGTATGAAGTAAGCGTGGGAAATATTCCTATCGCATACTTCGAATGCATATCTGGAGCAACAGTTTCCCGAATAGGGAACGTGGATGACTCTTTCAAGGACTCGTTTTGACAACAATTTGTATGTAAATTTTCCTACGTAAGCTCACCTGAATTTAAAAGTCTAGTTAGTGGTTACGAGTTCACATTCTCCTTCCCTTTCCTAATCTCGACTTGATGAGGTGATCTAGACAGTCGAAATCCACTCGCTGCATAGATGCTGCATGCGCGTTGGCAAGGCTCTCCAACTCCATGCAGACTGATTCAGTGCAGGCTTCCTGTGTGGCACCACCCTGCTGACCGCCAGGATGCTATTCTCGCGTAACGCCTACTATAACTGGATTTGAATGTCAAGCAATTGTCAGGCGCTGATGAAATTTGTACTTATCTTGTCCAAACTGATTATTCACAGAAGTCACAAGTTCACTGAGATTAACGTAAAAGCGCTTCACGGTATGCAGCCATCTGCATGACAAGGAATGCGACTGGGGTGTGGTTCTGTTGGAACATGTCAAATATTTGTTTCAAAACGAAGCTTATTATCTTTCCACTTCTCAGGCTCTCACAGGTACACAGACGAGTTCGTCAATTTGTTACTCATGAAGTCTTTCCAGCACTATTCGTTTGTCTCGCCTCTGCGGGTCCCGAAAGAAAATTCTTGGTACATGTGACACACGTTGTTATTAGGACAATTATTTGTGGTTATGTAGCCCCACCTGAAGTAAACGAACCCCAACCACCTGTTATAAGGGACCGGCGGAAATGGGCATTTTATAGGTGACGCCGGATAATGCACATGCAAGGAGGTTAAGTAGTAGCATAAAAAAGAAAACCTATCGGGAATGCGAGATGGTAATTTGAGTGGTTGAAAAATGATTGTCCAGACCTTAAATCCTAACCCTAACCCTAAACCACAACCCCTAAACCGCAACCCGTATCCCTAACCCCTCAGCATAACCGTTAACCCCAATCCCAGCAGTATTGTCTTCATCAGCTGGGGCTGCATAACCACATCTTACTCAGGACACTATGTGAAAGTTCTCTGAGCACACGTTATTCATGTCTACTAGGATTTCTGATCAACGAAGTGACTGATAATGGCCGCGTTGTTGAAACTGCTGATGTGCACTTCTGGAAAATAAGTGGAACAACGTCTGCAGAAACTGAAAAGAATGCAAAACTCTACCTTGAAGAAGTAGTAATGGAGGGAATTTTGATGTATTTCCTGGAGCATAAGGTTAGTTTAGATCTGCAGAATTTAAGAAAGTGCGAGAAACAGAGAGAGAGAGGAATAGAGAAGATGGCTTATAAGGTCTTGTGTTAAATAAGCCAATATACGCCGGGAAGATGAGCACGGGGGTTTTTTCAGTGACTTTGTCGAAATGCCCGTTACCACCGCATCCCAGTTTACGTCAGTCAGTTCGAGAGTCGCTTCTGACGGTGCCCACTGTATGCTCCGCATCGGGGCGGGTGCAGGAATGGTGACTTGCACTTGTAAATTGATTTATAATGATGAGGGCAGACATGCGCACCATATGCCACAGTCTCTCTCTCTCTCTCTCTCTCTCCGGCGCAGGGAGGGCATGAAGACAGAGTCAGGAGGACCGGAGGTGGGAACGGGATTAGAGGCTGACAAAACGGCCCGTATCTGCAGCAGCTCAATGCAGCAAATAGCGATCACATCTGACCATGAAGATACGAGAAGCAGGTAGCCTTTAACGGTGCATGATGCATGTTCCCCGTCGACTGCTTTTCGTGCCAAATCTTTCTTTACTGCCAGAAAGCTTGGATGTCAGTCTAACGTTAATTTCTAATCCGTTTAAATAGACCTCATGCAAGCATAGACGCCTGCTCGTTTGCTTCGACGAACTTCCCATTCAGGACTATCGTATCTTCTAGTTACCTCTTGCGAATTCCTCAAACGGAGATTTTCCTCAAGATGAATCGCTCAATTTATCAGATTGCAATACGTACATATACAATTAGTACATTCTCTTCGTAGGTAGAGTTACTACAATTCGACAACAAACCACTTAACAGAACGTTGTTTCGCTACGTCCGTAACTTCGATCGATATGCTGAAGACATTTAAGGCACGCCTATTTCAATGTGCGTGCTCAAATCCGGCAACCTAGGCCAAATTGATGAATTATCTGAGTTTATTTTACAGGAGGGGCTCTATTGCGCATAATTTTTGGTGCCCTGTGTGTACATTGATAAGACTCACCCACGAGTCCACACTCTCACTGACGGCGCGAAAAAGATCGAGGTTGGTTTACTCTGGCTTAAATCGGGACAATGCTCCGTATAATCTCTATCTGTCAAATGCAAATAAACCATTAGTCCGTCGAGTGCCAGATTTCAACTTTTGATCATCGGGGCGACGGGAACTCCCTCAGGCTTGATGCATTTGTGCTTTGTTTGTGATCTCTGCGCAGCTATGAAACTGTCATATCGGTCTGGAATAGGATCAGAGGGCAATTCAGCCATGAGTGTACACAGGATTTACGCACGTAAACGCGGTGGGTTTTGATTTTGTGATCCTAGCCCGACACACGCGTCAACGCTTAAAAATGCACCTTTGGCCGAAGTTGATTAAGACATTGTGTTGTTTGCTGGCTCGAATTCTACCTTTTAATTCATCCTGCGAACAATGGTACGTTTGGGGTTTATTGGATCTTGCAAGGTTTAGTTTTTCTGAACGTTCATTTAGATGTTTGTGCTGTCCACTAAGTGCAGGCTCACTGATGCTGCTACGGACGCAGCGTCTGTGATCTGTCTTCATTGAAATACATTTGGAACGGCATCAGGATTTTACTGAAGTCTCGGTGGGATGGGGCAGTTTGCATAATCGCAAGCCTCCCATAATATCTCCAAAATCATCGTCAAGTGCTTACGATGTTATTACAACTTCCGCTACTCAAATTCGGACCTTGACCTGCGCAACGTGAATCGGTGGTAAATTGCCGTCAGAAATTAACTGCCAGTCGGATGTGGTTTTGCAGCCCCAACTGAAGTAAGCCGACCCCAGTCACCTCTAACATGGAACCGCTGGTTATAGGGTTTCTTACAGTGGGCCCGGAGAATGTACAGGTGACGAGGTCAAGTAGCTGTATGCAAAAGAAAAGCTATTGGGCATGTGCGGTTGTAATTTAGATGGGTGAGAAATAGTTGCGCTAACCCCTAGCCCTAACTCTAACCCTAACTTCTAACCCTTACCTCTAACCCCTGGCCGTAACCTCTAGACATAGCTCCTAATTCTAACTCCTAACCCTAACCCTTAACCTCAACCTCGACAGTATTGTGCCCATCGGGGGGGGGGGGCTACCAAACCACATCTTACCGAAAATTCAGTGCACTCTCACTAGCATACGGTAACAAGTCCGCGTTGACTAATTTCATGTTTGAGGCAGAAATCATTACGAGGCTAGGTCGACAACAACTAGGAGGTCAAAGCTACGTCAACTGAGAAGGCGATTAGGTTCAGCGTGGTTGAAGGTGGGGATGAGAGTGACTATGGCACATTTCACCTGCCGACATCACGACTGACATACCAAATGAAGGTCGCACTAATTTTATAAAAGCAGTAGTCGGGAATGAAGGCAGCAGAGGCATTGCGTTAGAGCCATACGCTTCACAAACTGAGTCCGACTCTGACCTGATTTACAACCACCTAATACTTATTGCTGCTTGTCCTCCCCCATTAGCGGCTATCTTCCTTCTAGCTTCCCGCCTTTCTGAATTAGCTACCAACAAGCCTATTCCAGTTCTAATATTCATAGTACTCCAGTATCTAGAAACTAAATACCTGCTGATTTTGGGTCTCCTGTTCAGCCTTTTCTTGCTGGCTCTCCATATGCCAATAATTCTGGACACATGGATGCTCATTCTGCAAATAACACCAATTTACAGCCTTCAATTTTATTCGAAATGACGTTAGCAATGGTCACGCTGTTCTACCTAAACACATTAGGTATCTCATTTTTAGACTCCGAGTTTGTTATAAACAGGATGGCTCATATCAGGTTCATTGCTCTCGAAATGGCGCCCAATCATATTTGCCTTACCGAATCCCGGACCCCTTCGCCAAATCCTGACTCTTCCTTTTTAAAGATAACTTTAATTTCTACCGTCTAAACCGCATATATACACTTGGATTGATCGCTTTCTTCATTTTAGATCTTCATTGAACCACCTTCTTATGATCTGAATGTTCCTTCATTCCCTGGAATTCCCTGATTTGAATCCGTTATTCTCTCGCTACAAAGGAGGGCTAGTCTTGGCTGTATCTTCAGTCCTCCAAATTCTTCAGCCAGCGATTTCGTAGAAAACGGTTTGCTAAATAATCACCTTGGATTATTAGATTGGCATGGCTTTCTCTCCCATAATATTGCAATACACGAGGACGGGAAGAACAAACATTTGAAGATGTCTCGGCTTCGCTTTCACAAGGAAAATCCGAAAACAAAACGACATGTGTCATGGCAATACTCCTCCTTCGGGGAGAGTGGAGTTTGCATGTAATGCACGGAAGTGAAGTAGAAGAAGAAGAAGAAGAAGAAGAAGAAGAAGAAGAAGGAGGAAATATCGAATGTATGACAGAGGCTGAGAGTGGTCAAGAAAACAGAACCGACTATCAATACGCACATGTAGACTGAAGTTGGCCGAAGGCGCTGGGCTGAATTTTGTAGAAAGCTACGGAAGTCGGGAATGTTACAGGAGGCCACGTAGCAGGGTGAAGAAGGGCGGTCGGAATGGGGAACTAGGAAGTGGCTAATTGAAATCCTCATACCATTGCGATCGTCAAACAGGAAAAAAGTTAACTGCTGCCATGAATGAGATAGGGTGTGAAGGGGTCCGCCTGAGGGGATTGAAAATGCTGGTGAACGACATGGACACAACAAAACCAACAGGGCAACGGGCTCGGGGCCAAGTGATTAGAGGCGTTGGACTTCTAGCTAACAGGTTGCGAGTTCGAGCCGCGGGCGTTCCACACTTCGGGTTTGGGTATGACTGGCTGACCAGGACTTATAAGCCAGAAGTGGCCATTCCATTCTCCCTTGTCTTTGCCGGTAATAACTTTCTGTCTATATCATGCGCCGCTGTGTGGCTGCTGGTTGTGCTCGAGAGAGAGAGAGCCCGCAAGGCACAACGGAAAGAGTGAGTTCCGTAAGAACAATCGGTGAGCGCCCCCCCCCTCCCTACCACTGCATGTTCTCGATCGAAACTGACAGGGCAATGGGCTCGTGGCCCAGCGGTTAGAGGCGTGGACTTCTAACTATCAGGTGGCGAGTTCCAGCCTCGGGTGTTCCATATGTCGGGGTTGGGCATGACTGGCTGACGACCGCTAATAAGCCAGAAATGGCCATTCCAGTCTCCCTTGTCTTTGTCGGTAATAACATTCTGCCAAAAGCAAAATTAACGAATAGGCGCATAAGGATGAATAGATGACTTGCCTGCTGTGTCGTGAGGAGGGGCAGTCCGGGGGTGAGACGTCGTTTGTACAAACTTCGCACATGCACATTTTCATCAGCTGATTGCATCAAAGGATGAGGCAGAAGAAAGAATGGCGTACGCAGGCGGGACTAGATTGTCAAAGTTGAATTAGTCTGGTAAATAGCCAAAACTTCATGAAATGAGTCCTGAGGCAGACATGCAATGAAGTCGTGGAGGTGAGAGTCGGGAATTAGTAGGGGACGCGGGACTATTAGAACCTTCAGTAGTCCTCTGAAAGTAAAATGATGAAATGAGGAGTATGTTGATGGGGCGTGTCCACGAAAATTCGTGGCATGTGCGTTAGATGCATATTGAAAGAGTACCAAAAGAAAAAGCCATAACAGTGTAGTTTGTCCATTTTTCTCAGAAGGCCTTCAGAGAGCACACTTGAAATCATATATCTGCGCAAGTCTGCTAGCTGTCGTAATTGCAATCTTGATGCGTTGTCTGAGGCATAATCAAACTGGCAAACTGATTGCTGACAGTGCAGTTGCGACACCTCATTCAGACAGACCTCAGCCCGTCCAGAGGAGGCAATGGACACTGATGTATTCAGTTGTTTTTTAAAAAACGTCAGTTGCATCATCTCCGTCATTGTCACGGCGAGGCCAGTTATTTGCTCAGGAATGCGCTGGTCAAGGAAGCTATCCTGAATGCTATTATTTCTAGGTCGTTTAATGCGCAATTTGCCAATTTCCCTGTGAGATTAAGTGACCGAAATTTGCTGCATTGAGCTGCTGCATATACGGGCCGTTTTGTCAGCCTCTAATCCCGTTCCCACCTCCGGTCCTCCTGACTCTGTCTTCATGCCCTCCCTGCGCCGGAGAGAGAGAGAGAGAGAGAGAGACTGTGGCATATGGTGCGCATGTCTGCCCTCATCATTATAAATCAATTTACAAGTGCAAGTCACCATTCCTGCACCCGCCCCGATGCGGAGCATACAGTGGGCACCGTCAGAAGCGACTCTCGAACTGACTGACGTAAACTGGGATGCGGTGGTAACGGGCATTTCGACAAAGTCACTGAAAAAACCCCCGTGCTCATCTTCCCGGCGTATATTGGCTTATTTAACACAAGACCTTATAAGCCATCTTCTCTATTCCTCTCTCTCTCTCTGTTTCTCGCACTTTCTTAAATTCTGCAGATCTAAACTAACCTTATGCTCCAGGAAATACATCAAAATTCCCTCCATTACTACTTCTTCAAGGTAGAGTTTTGCATTCTTTTCAGTTTCTGCAGACGTTGT
>CACRXP010000035.1:2001844-2067791 GCA_902702965.1 Spirometra erinaceieuropaei | reverse complement strand
TCGACCCCCGCCAGCAGCTTCATAGAGGCGCGTAATGTGGCCTGAACAGCGTTACCGGCAAGAATAAGCGAGACTGGAATAGCCATTTTTGGCTTGTTAGTCGTCGCCAGCTAGTCATACCGAAGCCTGAGGTTGCAAAACCTGGTGCTCAAGCTTGTGATCTTTTGGAAAGAAGTCAAACGTCCTCATAGGAACCATGACTTTGTGGTTGAAAAATAGTTTTCGTTCGGCTTGGTCAACTGACAAACGAATATAAACTCTCTTAATATGCCAGAGGTTTTCTGAAACTTGAAATGACTGAGCGGGACCACCATTTGCAACATCATCAGTTAAATTTGCCAATTGGAAGTGTTGTTACCAGTGTCTCTAGCTTCGAGCAACTCGCTGATCATACTGTTTACGGATTTCTGGATTACGTGACATGATTGAATTATCTTAGGATTTGGCCGCATGATCATTCATATTGCGGGCTTATCTTGGTAATCTTTTACAATCGAATACATATTGCGTAATTTTGGCTGCCATTTAATAAGATAGGACATTTACTGTATTAATAAGGTGCGTTAAAATAGGAGCTACCTGATAACAGCAAGACTTAAGAAGAAAAGGCGAGACAACGTCCGGTCCGACATCTGTTGATCCGCGAACCTTCTAAAGGTGTTTGTCTATTGTAACCACAGAAACGGGTGGGAAGACACATGGTAATAGTGGAATGCCCTTTGAAGGAAGATGGGTGCCATTGGGCCTTCAGATTTAATTTTTGTTTAAACAGTCTAAATCAGCATCCACATGTGCCGGTGTGCTACGATGGTCAGTGAGACGCTAAAGATACTTCTCAATTTCAGCAGAGGAAGGAAAACAGAAGTGGAGAATGAAGAGGCAAAAAGCTGACTAATAAGCAGGTTATTTAGCCTGTTAGTCTGTGTTATTTTAAAGACAGTAACGTCCTTAAAGCTGTCACATAAGCCTGGCTTGTAAACTTATATTTTCGTCTTAAAAAGTTTAGACAGAGGGGAGAAAGTCTCTCCCGCCATACCATTACAGTTTCAAGAGGACAGCAAATATCAAAAATTTCATTTAAATCGCTGTTAGCTTTCGAAGGACATGATTTAACAATCGATTATTTAAGGAAAGCGGGGATAAAATAAAATATGCAAGTCTGCAGCAGGCGAAAGTTTTGTGCGGACATGTTTCGAAATTTAACCTTTATCTAAGATTTGGCTAAGAGTGCACGTTTAGAGGTGAAATAGATTTTCGGAAGACCCAATAAATAAGAATGGTCAGAACCTGACAATAAAGCCCTATTTTAACGCAAAAATGCATGTTGTGGTTGGTCAGAATGTGATCCAGAGGGGCATCTGCGCGAGTATTGACGGAATAAAGAACATCGAAGCCTAAACGTGTGAGGGGACGTCAATTCACGCGATCAAAATCACTGCATAAGATATTTAGACAGTCTCAGGACAACGTAGTAAGTTTTCGTAGAAGTCGAAAAAACGGGCTAGAGCACCTTCACAGGTAGATGGGGAATAGAAATGCTAGCAAATATAGTGCCCTTAAAAGTACTCAACTAACGGAAATTACATAGAATAGCGATGACGTCTAGCAAAACATCAAAGTAGGAAAATAAGGACTTACAGTCTCTACGCAAATTACGATTAACAAAAATAGCAACGCCTCCATCTCCGCCACAAGATATAGATTTTCTATCCCTTCGAAAGACGGAGGAGAAGTAAGTTGTGACGAAATCGATTCCCTATCTGTCCAGGTTCGTCTTTGCTTGTGCGGAGAATGTGTCCACGTAATTTTGTCAGGCAAAATGTTCCTAAATCTGCGTGAAAATGAATCGTGCGAATTCGGTTCTAATTCCTGCCTTAGACTTCACTTGCACATCTGATCGTGCATTGTGGATAAATTTCTCTTACATTGTTTGACCGATCTCATAAAACGTTGGCTTAAAATTATAAATGCCTTTCCGATTAGGAGGGATTACTTACGTGGGACTGTAATAGCGATGTTCGTGTGTCATAACCCTGTAATATTTCGGACTCGCCGGGATGTTGTCTTTTGAATGCGCTTCTTTTCGACCTCCTGTAGAAACCGCATCCAGTAAAACATGACTGCCTATTTGGCATGCATGTCTCACATTTATTTCGGATGGTCTTTTAAATTCAAATATATTTTATAAAAAACATACACAAAAATATGCATCTTTTCGCTCCTTTGGATATTTTTCAACTTTAAAAAGTATGTAATTATGAGATTTATTAAGACCGTCAGTGTCTATTCATACGGCATCGCATCTGCAGATATTGAATGAAATAACAGCTTCAGTGTTTCTTAGTGAAAAACATTCGACAAAAACTCACCCTCATTAGCGTCGAGGCACACCGATGCTTCACGAGTATGCAAGTAGAATGCATCGCTGGGGATGCATCGCCGTGAGTGAAAACGAGCCCTCATCGGGACTATGGCAAACAAATCTCTGACATGTTTCTTATGGGGTCGTTTGGCATTCTTCATTCTAAGCAAAATCCCTCTGACAGCCAAAAGTCAAAGTGTGCGTTTCCTGGAAGACCATGCGTTGCTTCAAAATTCTAACCGTACTGCGCCTTTGAAGGGAGGTTCGTAAGAATCTTAGACAGAGGGGAGAAATTCTATCTAGTCGTACAATTAGAGTATAAAAAGTACAGCAAGTATCAAAAATTTTTTGTACAAACGCTGTTAGATTGAAAGAATTTGATTCAACATTCGATTAATTAAGGAAAGCGGGGATTTAACTCAAATAGTTTGGACATTAAGTGAAAAGAATATAGCACATTCACTATTGAATATCAGATGTCAGGACTATTACACGATTAAAAAATGACAGGTAATATGAGAGTTCAAAATAAGGCACCGTGGTAATACCAGGCGAATGCGGCCCTATCAAGCCTCCTGCCTCCACCCTACCCGTCATGGCTTGATGCCGTATTCGACTAATTCTTGACTGCACATAAATCTACAATGCAGTGGCTCTTTGGTTACCGCTCGAAACACTGGTGGGAATCCGACAGAACACTTGACTCTGTACTGACTTCTGAGTGAAAGCCCCGAAAATACTGTCTCTGCTGACTGCATAGAAAATTCGAAACACTAGCAGGCGCAGAGATTGCTACAGTATTCATGTCCAAGCATAACGACCGACACGACTGGCCACCCTGCAAGCAATCAGGTGAGGATTGAGATGATTGGCTGGTTCATGATCGTTGCCTTTAATGATTTTGTCACGACAGATTCAAATGTGCTATAACAGCATAAGGCTCCGATATTTCAAGTTGCATCGAAGGACATGAGGTAGTTCAGTAACACCACCCTGCGTCATTTTCCTCCAATTCACGGCTGAATATGACCAACCACCGGGAGATGTGGACGGCAAACACACATAGATATTGTTGCTTGTGCCACTACAATAATCTTAGGGGTGTAGGGGTGTCAGCGGTGGGTCCACGTGATGGTCGTAGTGGTCGCTCAATTGCTTGCAGGTGAGAGTACGCCTAGCGTCCATTTGCTGGCACCTAACTCTCCCTGTGGCTCCACGTAGCTGGGCTTTGCTCAGCGGCCACACTCCGGGCAACCGTCTCGACCGGCGGGCTAAACCAGGTGAGGGTATCCGTGCGTGCACCTGCACGCGCGGTACTGTGGTCTGCGCTGGCCGGATGGATCTTCGCGTCGACATCGTCGAGACGAGGCTCTGCCTGGACCATCGCAGGAGGCCACCAGATAAGTTCCCCCTCAGGTAAGTGCGTTTGCCTTGTTTCTTCCTTTTGTTTGTTGAAGTTCCGCGTCGTACGCTGCGCTTGCTGTCTGCCCTTTATATGCTAGTCTGTCTGTTAATAGCTAAACGACACCCTCGATGCCTGCTGCGATTGTCTGTCCGTCAGTCTATGCCACTCTCTACTAATAGCTAGGTGTTACGGTGCTTGACTTTGTGTGGTGCCCTCACTTTGTCTCTGACTGATGTCTGTGTCCGCTTGTCCACTCTAGTTCTAAGTCCCCTAGCGTTAGGTAGTGTGTATGCTCTCTCCTACTTCACTCCAACACATCATCACCACCACCAAGGTCCCAGGCTAACTCGGGTCGTTCTCTCACTAACAAAAAGTCGTGGCCCATAGTGGAGTCCGGCAGCCGTCTGGGATAACCGGGCAGCCCCGTTCAGGGATGCGTTGCCTGCCCCCGCGAGGGGGAGGGGGCTAGAATAGGTGTCCTAAAGCTCGCTGGAAACCACGCTGTCTGTAGGCTGGCCGTGGCCGCAGACAAAAAACACACGGTCGAAACAGCCAAAATCGAAACAGCAACAACAACAATCACTCTCTTCTTCTTCCAGCCTATTCTTCTTCTTCTCCTACTCCTACTATTCGCCGCCGCAGTCGCCAGACTGGCAGAGTGAGCCCGCTCACTCTGGCAGCCTGGAATGTTCGTTCCCTTTTAGACAATCCGAGGAGCAACCGACCGGAACGGAGGACGGCGCTAGTGGCACGAGAACTGGCGCGCTACAAGGTGGACATCGCCGCACTCAGCAAGAACCGATTCTCCGAACAAGGCCTCTTAGAGGAGGTTGGTACCGACTACACCTTCTTCTGGAGTGGTCGACCCAGGGCAGAGTGACGAGACGCGAGTGTCGCCTTTGCCATCCGGACCGCCATCGTGGGACGACTACCCTGTTTGTCGCAGGGAATCAACGACCGCCTAATGAGCCTCCGTCTGCCCCTCCGGCGAGGAGGCAAGTTTGCCACCATCATCAGCGCCTACGCTCCGCTGATGACCAGCCCCGACGCCGTCAAAGACAAATTCTACGAGGACCTGCATGCCCTCTTGGCGACTGTGTCGAAGGCGGACAAGTTGATTGTCCTTGGCGACTTCAACGCCCGCGTCGGCACAGACCATACTGCCTGGAGGGGAGTGCTGGGTCCCCACGGTCTCCGCGGCTCAAACGACAATGGTCTGCTACTGCTTAGCACCTGCGCAGAACACCGCCTCATCCTGACGAACACGTTCTTCTGTCTGCCGGAGCGAGAGAAGGCCACCTGGAGGCATCCTCGGTCGCGTCAGTGGCACCTGCTGGACTATGTCCTCGTCCGGAGGCGAGATCAGCGGGACGTGCTGGTGACGAAGGCGATCGCGGGTGCTGACGGGTGGACCGACCATCGCCTCGTCATCTCGAAGATGCGTATTCGCCTACAGCCTCGCAGGAGACCACAAGGTAAGCGACCCCCAGGTAAGCTAAATGTTGCTTTGTTGTCTTTGCCTGCTCACCGTCTCCATTTCAGCAATGAGCTAGCTCAACGGCTAGACAACCTTCCTATCGCTGCCGCCGCCGACGACGCCGCCGCCGCCGCCGCTGCCGAGAACGCCTCCGTGGAGAACCGCTGGTGTCAACTGCGAGACACGGTCCAGTCGACGGCGCTCGCCGTCCTCGGTCGCGCTCCCCGCCAACACCAGGTCTGGTTCGACGACAACGACGCCGCCATCAGCAATCTGCTTGCCGAGAAGAACCGCCTACACAAAGCCTACGTAGATCGCCCCATTGAGGACAACAAAGCTGCCTTCTACCGCAGTCGTCGACAGCTTCAGCAACGACTGCGCGAGATGCAGGACGCCTGGACTGCTCGCAAAGCTGAGGAGATCCAAGGCTACGCGGACCGCAAAGAATGAAAGAACTTCTTCTCCGAGATCAAAGCTGTCTACGGTCCGCCGACGAAGGGCACTGCTCCTCTCCTCAGCGCCGACGGCAGCACTCTCCTGACTGAGAAGACGCAAATCCTACAGCGATGGGCCGAGCACTTCCGAGGCTTCCTCAACCGCCCTTCCGTCATCTCCGACGCCGCCATCGCCCGCTTGCCGCAAGTGGAGACAAACGCGGACCTCGACCTCCCGCCATCTCTCCAGGAAACCATCACGGCCGTGCAGCAACTCTCCAGCGGGAAAGCACCCGGATCGGACGCAATCCCTGCTGAGGTCTACAAGCACGGAGGTCCCCAACTGATGGATCACCTGACTGCGCTCTTCCAGGAGATGTGGCGTCAAGGTGAAGTCCCGCAAGATTTCAAGGACGCAACTATCGTACACCTATACAAGCGCAAAGGGAATCTCCAGGTCTGCTACAACCACCGCGGCATCTCCCTACTGAACATCGCCGGGAAGATCTTCGCTCGCATCCTTCTCAACCGCCTCAACAACCATCTGGAACAGGGCCTTATGCCGGAAAGCCAATATGGCTTCCGTCGTCGTCGTGGGACCACGGATATGATCTTCGCAGCCCGCCAACTTCAGGAGAAGTGCCAGGAGATGCGGACCCACCTGTACTCTACCTTCGTGCACCTGACAAAAGCCTTCGACATGGTGAATTGTGAAGGACTGTGGAAGATCATGCAGAAATTCGGCTGTCTGGAGCGATTTATTCAGATGGTGCGTCAGCTGCACGACGGTATGATGGCGCGAGTCACGGACAACGGAGCTGTCTCAGAGGCATTCCCAGTGACAAACGGAGTGAAGCAGGGCTGTGTGCTGGCGCCTACCCTCTTCAGTCTTATGTTCTCTGCCATGCTGATGGACGCCTACCGCGACGAACGCCCTGGAATCCGCATCGCCTACAGAACGGACGGTCATCTCCTTTATCAACGGCGCATGAACTTCCAATCGCGTGTATCCACAGCCACCGTGCACGAATTCCTCTTCGCCGACGACTGCGCCCTGAACACCACCTCGGAAGAGGAGATGCAACGGAGCATGGACCTATTCTCCGCCGCCTGAGAGAACTTTGGGCTGGTCATTAACACGCAGAATTCGGTGGTGATGCACCAACCGCCGCCGAACTCAGCCACAGTCCCCAACGCGCCGCCGCAAATCAGCGTGAACGGAAATCAACTGTAAGTGGTGGAGAACTTCCCGTATCTGGGCAGTACCCTCTCCCGCAACACCAAGATTGATGACGAAGTCGCCAACAGGATCTCGAAAGCCAGTCAAGCCTTCGGTCGTCTCCGAAGCACAATTTGGAATCGCCACGGTCTTCAGATGAGCACGAAGTTGAAGATGTACAAGGCCGTCATCCTGCCGACGTTACTGTACGGAGCAGAGACATGGACGGTGTACACGAGACAGGCACGCCGACTGAACAACTTCCACCTCAGTTGTCTCCGTCGCATCCTGAGGCTGAACTGGCAGGATCGAATCCCCGACACGGAAGTACTGAAACGGACGGGAATCCCCAGCATCTACGCCATAATGAAACAAATGCAGCTGCGCTGGAGCGGCCACCTGGTGCGCATGGACGACGAGCGACTACCCAAACGACTCTTCTACGGAGACGTCGCGACGGGTTCTCGTCGTCAAGGAGGCCAAATTCGCCGTTACAAGGATACTCTGAAGTTCTCCCTGAAGCGCCTGCAAATCAACCCGACCAACTGGGAAGAGCTCGCTCGCGATCGTCCGACATGGAGAAGAACAGTGAAGACGGGCGCTGCTATCTATGAAGCCAACCGAATCGCCGCCGCCAAAGCGAAACGCGAAGCTCGCAAATCACAACTTCACCCAGTCCGCAACGACGCCGCACAACCTCCCCTACGTGTCCTCGATGTCAACGGACATTCCGGGCACGAATCGGACTTGTTGGACATCTCCGAACCAACTGCACCTCTCAAACTGCTCCAGCCATCGTCCCCCCGCCCGCCTCTTCCTCGTCCTCTCTTCCGCCAACTAACTCTGACACTCCTTCTGCACCACCACTTCCATCCTCCTCCTTCTCCTCCACTGCCCCATCGGCGGCCGTTCAGACTGCCGTCTCACACATCACCAACCCCGACACAATAACCGCCACCACCCCCACCTCTACCGATTCCAGTGATGAGGATCAGGACTGCACCTGCCCTCACTGCGACCGCACCTTCACCTCTCGCATCGGCCTGGTCGGTCATTTGCGAATCCATCGCACAGAGACTGGCAAACCAGTGCCTGAAGCACCAACCTACACCCACCGCACTCGCCTCCACTGCCCACACTGTCCTCGCACTTTCACGCATCGCATGGGTCTATTCGGCCAATCCACCACCTTGTGCACCCACTAACAACTCCCCAGCCGACATCGACGCCACTGACCTTACCACCCCTCACTCATCCCCTTCCTCCTCCTCTTCCTCCTTCACTGCCACAACGACGGCCACTCCGGCGTCTGTAGCGCACGACTTCACCACAGCCGCACCTGACTCAACAACAGGCACAACCCCTGCAACCTCCATCATCAGACGTGAGGGCCAGGACTACATCTGCCCTCACTGCGATCGCACCTTCACCTCTCGCATCGGCCTCGTCGGTCACTTGCGAATCCATCGCACAGAGACTGGCAAACCAGTGCCTGAAGCACCAACCTACACCCACCGCACTCGCCTCCACTGCCCACACTGTCCTCGCACTTTCACGCATCGCATGGGTCTATTCGGCCACATGCGCATCCACGACGACCTGCGGTAGACAACCGCTGGTCACACCACACATTCCCTCACTCCCTTCCTCCTAACACCATCACCCCACCAGACATCAACCTTCACACACCTCATGCACTCAACTGCCGCCTGCCACGCAAGTGGGAAGTGTGCATCTCGACTCGGTCCCCATGCGGCTTCGGCTGCACGGGTGACTTGTGTCCGAGACTATCCCGACACGTCAAAAGTCGTGGATAGGAAGGTTGCTGATTGAGGCCCGCTCTCGGTTCACGCAGTTCGTCACGTTGTGTGTGTGTGTTGTGTGTAGTGGCGGACTGGTGGGCTGGGGACGGGCTGAAGCAGCACCTTCCACGGCCCTCTCACGCAAGCGGGAGACACGCCTTTCTACCCCCGTGGCGTGAAATCCTGGTGTTTGTGTGTGTATGGGAGGCCAGGTCGTGCTGTGGCGCGCGCAGGCATGGTCGGTCGACCATGTCAGCCACCGCGCCCATTCCCCACTCCAGTCTGCTGACCGGCTCTGGACAGCGGATGGGGTGTGGGAGTGGGAAGGGAGGGTGAGGTCGACGACTCAGCGCACTTTCTCCTCACTATAAACAATCTGACGCGCTTGAAGCTATCACGGTGCGCTAAAAGCCGTGGCTTGGAAGGTTGCCAACTGACGGGGTACCTTGGACCTCCTCGTTCACTGGAGGCGGTCTGAGAGTCAGGCTGCAATGGCTCCTTTTTAATGTGGCCTTTATGGCACTCCTACCACAGTGTGGGATCCGAGCCAGGCGTTGGCGGCACGCCCAGGTGCGGCTTCGGCCGTGCCAGCCTCCAAATCTCTGCTGTGTTGGTTGAAATCCTGGTCATTGTTGTGTGGACCAGGGGGTGTGGTGGAACGCCAAGGTGAGGATCCGTCCGAGCCATCCACCTGCGGCCTCCCTCGCCTCCGGTCTTCTTGACTCCGTCTTGACACCGGGCCCAGGCGGGGGAGGAGGAGAGAGTGTAGGTAGATGCTACGCAAGTCTACTGGCACTATAAACCCCTGCGCAAGTCACCGTCCCTGCTCCCACCGCTGCTTCAGCTGTGGGGCACACGGTGGACATCGTCGAAATCGACGGTCGAACAATAATATTTGGTCAGTTTGGGGAATTGCCTGGATTTATTTGACAGGAGGGTATCCATTGCGCATACTTTGCGGTGCCATATGCACACATGGATAAGCCGCACCTATGAGTCTACACTCTCACTGACAGCGGGAAGTTAATTGAATTTGACTTACGCTGCCTGAAGTCGGGAGGATACACCCTCTGTGACGCCAACTCCCTGTACCGTGGAGAGACCAGACATTTCTGTCAAAAATGATATGCCTGTGTCTCGGAGAGTAGATTTCTAGTGTGGACTACATTGTGAACTTCAATCTCTCGAATATTCTCTGCAGTTAGCAGAGAGCGAGAGAGAGAGAGAGTAATTTTGGAGCTAGTTTCTCAGTAGACAGCACGGTGTCAAATGTTCAAGCAGATTCCGACCAGTGTCGATTGTCTTGCATGAAGAGTCATCTATACTTGGTCGAAAAATGGAATTCGTTGTAGCATGAAATTAATATTTACTTTCCATTTAGCATTAAGAAAAGTGAATCAGACTACTTTCGTGATAATCAGTTGCAGTTATCATGTTGTTTTAAAAAATGACCTAGTTAAATTCCTGCCGCCATCTCCGACAAACACGTCCCCACGGGCAAAAAACACGCAAAGGAGTTCACATTTTGGGACAGAGGTATTTGCATTTGCAATGTGGTGATTTCCTGCGTGTTAGCGAGCCCAGCCGACGGAAGATTCCGCATGTCTTCTGCGGATAGTCGAGTACTGGTGCAAAGTTAATGCACGCACAAATCGAAATTCATCAGGCGACTGACTGCATTTTACCCTCCACACCGGTATACAGACGGGGACACCCGGCTGCAGTCAGCTGAAGCCAAGTTTGTATGTTCAAGACTCGTTAGGGGTTATTTTAATGAACGAGGAATAATCAAATGTACAGTCCTGCAATCCACGACAACTGATAATTTGTGTAGGTCTCGTGACAGATCGTTTTCTGCATTTGCCGGACAGGAGTACACACTCCTATCTGGAGATGATAAATCTCCAGTGAGGCGGTTCTTTACTTAACTTTCTTGCCGCTGGTAGGAATCCGATCGGACATTTGACACGTCACTGTTTTCTGATGAGGTGGACAATAAACTTCCATCCTGCTGGTGGGAGAAAATTGCCAAGAAACTTCCATCCAGTTTGTTCGTCAGCTAGCATTCATGTGACTTTTGACAGCATGTCGTCACCTCCCCACGGTTTGATGTCACTGTTTCCAGTACCAGAAGGCATAAAAGCAATAATTTGTGACAGATAGGCTTAGGATTATGCATATTTCTCTATCCCATCGTGTCTTCGATGTGAATCTGTTGCTGTTTGGGAAAGAAGTGAGATTTACTCTAGTGGATTCGTTCCCGCAGCAGGTCAGCCGTTGAGTCGATCATGAGCCGCGACTTGGAATGTCGCCAACTGACTGCATCACACGATATGTCTCAGGAGTGGGAACGAGAACGTAATTTCTCCACCTTAATGCGGTTATAAAGGCACTCACAGAGCCCACAGAATGCGCGTCATCCTCAAAGGTGTGCATATGCCCTGGCATATCCTTTTGGGAATGGCTTTTGAACGACCGGGAGTTGGGAGGGTGCATTCTTGTCAAGTGAATGTAGAAATGGAACTGTATCATGAGACACGCACAAATGATCAATTCGCGTAGATTGTAGGACTGTCATGTTGATTAATCCTCGTTTATTAATATAACTCCTAACGCGTATGTAATATTTACACTTGAATTCAGCCGTATGTCCCCGACTTAATACCGATGCGGAGGATGAATTGCAGTCGGTGAACAGTCGAGTAACAATTTGTGCGCGCATTGACTTGACACAAAAGTTCGGCCCTTTGGAGAAGTTTGCTGGTGTCCGGTAGACAAACTGAAAGGCTTCTTTGGTATCGACTGGGTGATTCGTGCCGACGAAATGTGCGAGAATAGAACTTGAAATCGATCTGTTTTCACCTCTGCCTAGCCAGGCCGGTATGTGCTCACGTTCATTCATTTCCACGTGTCTCGTTCTATGGTGAACGTACTCCGCTCCACAACAGCGAGTGAATGAGTCAATACAGAACCATGTGGACTGCAACGGTAGTCGGTCTTTACCTGCCGAGCGTCGGAGGGGAGGGTTACTTAACATAAAAGTAAATTCGCCGCAGCGGTAGCGCCAGTGATCGCGCTTCTCAGACGTTTTAATAGTTTGCTTGCCGCGCCCCACAGGAAAGGCAATCTTATAAACTAGTTTTTCCTTTCTGCGGTTGCCATAGTAGGCCTCGCAGTGCGCTCGCAGTATTTTGCAGGATAAATCCCTTGGGTGTCCCTCTCCGCAAAGTATGTTTCCCAGTTGCTCGAGTTCTGATTCAGCAGTTTCACGAGACCAGATACGCTGCGCTCTAGCTCTTAGAATAAAAGCGTTGTCCTGTCCAGGTTTTCTTTCACAATGCTCTACGCCGTATGGACCCATCCACTTGTCTGTGCAAAAGGATATCGATGTGTATTTACTCATTCACTTTCTATACAAAGAGGCGCCTGGAAAAGAGTGTACGTGAACACATGCCGGCCTGGCTAGGCAGAGGTGAAAACAGATCGATTTCGGGTTCTATTCTCGCACATTTCGTCGTCACGAATCACCGAGTCGATATCAAAGAAGCCTTTCAGGTTGTCTACCCGACACCAGAAGACTTCTCCAAAGGCCTATGTCAACGGGTGCTAACTACAGCCGAGACAGTGGCTATACGGCTAGCCAATCCAGTGCTGTTTGGTCAGAAGACGTTAACACAAGTGCTCCGTCTTCTATGGCCCAACGTCGACCTCAGATGTTTATTGCGCGCCGCCCCAACTCCTTGATGATAATAATGTGTACTCCACGTGCTCGACTTAAAAACATCGCTGAAAGGCTATGTCACTATGCGGGGCGGGACAGTTGTATGCGTGTTAACTAGGATATACGTGTTAAGTAGTATGTAAACGAGTACAAACAACTGCCGGAATGTGCTGGACGACACGTTGTCTTGCGCGCGGCGTTTAAAACAACGACCATAGTGTATTGCTACTGAAACAGCTAGTAGTCTCGTTGGCAAAGTGTATGAGGCGGACCTCAAATTCAGAGCGCTGGCTGTACTGCGCTTGCTGTCGGGGGGTTCGAATCCCACCGAGGATGCCGAATTGTACGCATTTGGGTTAAACAAATTATCAGGATCTACCAAAACGCTGATTAGTTGGAAAAACAACAAAGGTGAAATTTGCAGGTAGGGGATCACCGATCGCGCTAAGGAACTCACTCGTCCCATTGTGCATGTAGACAGAACAACATTCCCGACAAATGACAAGAGAGAATTAAATGACCACTTCCGGCTAACTGACCGTTGTCAGCCAAGCCGTACCAAATTTCGCACCGACTAAGTATAACTAAATTCCTCTACAAGTTGATATAAAGAAGTGAGGACGCTTTTGGGTAGTTAAGAAGAATTCCGAATTGATCTCAGTTGATATTGGTTGCTACACTGGCAAAATCGTGACTGACAAGATACGTTTTAGGAGGAGAATTCTAGTGGACGATTGTGTTCAACCAAAAAGCAGTCAAGCAAATGAAAATTAATTGTGCACCATTAGCACAAAGCGGCAGCGAAATCAAAGCCCGCGTCGGTGCAAGTCGAAGGTGGTTGGTGTGTGCACTTTAGCTCATTCAAACACGAGTGCGCGGAAGTTCGGATGTACAAGAAAAGTAAAACAAGGATAGAAAATGTTCATAAACATACGCAACCTCGTAATGAGTCAGGGGAATATAGTATTCTCCTTAAGTGCAAACTACACAACTTGTAATTTGGGAACACCTAAACATATATGCAAGATAGGGCGGATTCCAAGTTACTCGGGAACTGAAATATTTTAAATGGAGGATGGCCCTTCTCAGTTATAGAATTTTACTAAGTCGCAATCTACTACACCACAGATTACTATTTTTTCACGTTGTGGCAATGCTAATAAAAATCACTCTTTTAAGGACACCTTCTCCGCCTTCTCCCCCTCGCCCCAATGATCATAACACACTGACCTTGTCATGCGGGTCGTGTTGGAACGATGAATATCCATAACACCTCAGTCACTTATAAATCCAGTGAACGTCTCATGGTTTTAATTTTCATGTAACTGTATTGATCTGATGATGAGCTACCGAAAACATGTATCTGTCAACCTGAATTTCAAGTATGGTAGGGAAATATTCACTGAAACTGGAGTAGTTATTTGTGACTTATTGGCCGACGCTAGCCGCTCCATACGCCAACCACGGTCTTAGGTTCAGTTCAGTCCAGTTTTACCGAGATAAGGGTAGACGGTTGCAGAAATCTGCCCCCTAAAATTGGCTACGCAGTAGATTCGCTAAACAGACACTGGGGCATATCAGGGTACGGTAGCTGTTATTGAGAATGGGCATCCATAGCAAATGCCAGCGGTGGGAGCTGTGTTGACTCGCCGAGCCGACTGTGATGCGAGCCGCCCACATTTTCTCACTCCATAAAGTCGTAGTCAGTGTATGCACGTTCTGGACCACGGGTTTGGTGCAGGTTTTCGTTCTTCCGGCCACTCGTGTCCTCTCCGGCATATTGTTTCAGTCATGACACCGGGCTCAGACGGGAGAGAGTGTGGTAGATGCGGCGCAAGTCCACTGTCACTATAAACGGATTCACACGCATGTCACCATCCTTAGTCTCACCCTGCTGTTAAGCACACGTTGGGCCTCATCAGCAACGACGGTGGGACTGTGGGTTACAAAAATGTCGGGAGAAAGCATCGACATTGAAAAAAAACTGTTTACTGGATTACGCGCCACAGGCGTGCGGCTATTCGTCAGACCACAAGTATGTGTGAATTTATGCGTAGCGGGTCAGTTGTATGCAAGTCAAACAGTTTGTACATATTAAGGAGTATATAATCGTGTACAAACATCCACCTGAATGTGCTGGACAACACGTTGTCTTGCGTGAGGCGTTTAAAACAACGACCATAATGTATTGCTACTGAAACAGCTGGTAATGTCGTTGGCAAAATGCATGAGGTTGAACTTAAGTTCATCCATTCATTTTCCTGGGGTGGTGTAAAAATCATGGTCAGTGTGCTGTGCTGGTTACCTGTGCCCTCTATCACATCCGGTTTTCTAGACTGTCTTGGTGCCCTATGCACACATAGATAAGCCACACCTATGAGTCTACACTCTCACTGACAGCGGGAAGTTAATTGATTTTGACTTACGCTGCCTCAAATCGGGAGGATACGCCGTCTGTGACGCCAACTCCCTGTACCGTGGAGAGACCAGACATTTCTGTCAAAAATGATATGCCACATCCCACATCAACTTGTGCGTTAGTGTATGGCACTATCCTACACTTGTCTGTGTATGTTGCGGGTGTGAACTACAGTTATCCCCATTTTATACCCGGTCATTGCAATCAGTAGATAGAACTGATTGTAAACAGAAGTATGCTGCTCTAAAGAGACCGCAAATTGGAGGCAGTAACCTGTAGGAATCCACGTTTTTTACGACTAAAATAGGCAACGTTGGTCAATGAAAGTCGATCGTAATTCTAAAATGTGATTTTCGCTGGAAAAGATAACTTGGGTGTGTCTTTGAATACGCTTATCTCAGATCGCATACAAAAAGTACACTGCTTAAAAATGACTAATGTAGTAGTATCCACGCCTATTGCCCGATGATGGCTTTATGGACCCAAATATGATTCATAGAAAGCACTTCGGGAGTATAGTAAGGCGTTTTCTAGTTTCTCTCGGATTAAGCGAATATTTCGACTTTAAAACATGCGAATGCGGGTTTCTTTTAATTCCGAGAAGCATATCTCGGAGAGTAGATTGGAAATGTGGAGTACGGTGTGAACTGCATTGCAGGAGTATCGATTTGATTATTCCTCGTTCAATAAAATAACTCCTAACGAGTCTGGTCTGAACCTAATTAAACATTTGACACCGTACTGTGTACTGATGAACTAGCTCCAAAATTACTCTCTCTTTCTCTGATAACTGCAGAGAATATTCGAGAGACTACAGTTCACACTGTAATCCACGCTACCCATCAACTCTCCGAGACACAGGCATATCATTTTTGACAAAAATGTCTGGTCTTTCCACGGCGCAAGGAGTTGGCGTCACAGAGGGTGTATCCTCCCGACTTCAGGCAGCGTAAGTCAAATTCAATTAACTTCCCGCTGTCAGTGAGAGTGTAGACTCATAGGTGCGGCTTATCCATGTTTGCATAGGGCTTCGCAAAGTATGCGCAATGGATACCCTCCTGTCAAATAAATCCAGACTCTTCCCCAACCTGACCTAAGATTTTTGCAGTGGCACAAGCAACAATATCTATGTGTGTTTGCCGTCCACATCTCTCGGTGGTCGGTCATATTCAGCCGTGAATTGGAGGAAAATGACGCAGGGTGGTGTTGCTGAACCTCCTCATGTCCTTCGATGCAACTTGAAATATCGGAGCCTTATGCTGTTATAGCACATTTGAATCTGTCGTGTCAAGATCATTAACGGCAACGATCATGAACTAGCCAATCATCTGAATCCTCACCTCATTGCTTGCGGGGTGGCCAGTCGTGTCGGTCGTTTTTCTTGGACATGAATACTGTAGCAACCTCTGCGCCTGCCAGTATCCCGAATATTCTGTGCAGTCAGCAGAGCCAGTATTTTCGGGGCATGTTCCTCAGAAGACAGTACAGTGTCCAGTGTACGATCTGATTCCAAACAGTGTTACGAGAGTTAACTAAAGAGCCGCTGCATTGTAGATTCATCTGCAGTCAAGAATGAGTCGAATCCGGCATCGAGCCATGACGGGTAGGGTGGGGGCAGGGGGCGTGATAGGGCAGCATTCGGCTGGTATTACACCGGTGTCTAATTTTGAACTCTCATAATGCCTGTTATTATTAAATCGTGTAATATTCCTGACATTTGATATCCAAACTATTAGATTTAAATCTATGTTGGATCAATCTATGCAGTTTTAGACATATTTTTCAAGTGCAGTAGATATCGAATTATTCGGCCTATTGTTGAATGAGTTTTCTAAGATTTGTCGGCATTCTTCAATTGCGTGGTGGGACAGCAGTGGTATTTATTTATCAGTCTAATCTACCCAGCACGGACCTTTGTCCTTTTTATTTGACATTCTGGCAACTCCTCTCGCTGATTGTTTAGACAGGTAGGAACAGTCCACAACACTAGCGTAAACAATCTGCAACGACACTTTTGCAGCGGCGACCTTCGGCGACACACAACTTGTCGCTCTCGCGGACGCCGCCTCCGCGGCGCCGGACGCATCATCTTCCGGTTGCCAACTTTGCCTTTCACTATTCTGTACGGAATAAAGTCTCCTAACCAAATGGCGTCCTGCTTCTACCAATTTGGGATATGGCCTGAAGTTGTGGCGTACTGAGCGTACACATTCACCGCTTAACCACAACACCCTAAAGGTCAAAACAATATTACCCTACCGGGCTGCATTACTCAGATAGCATGTTTTGTAAAAAAATGACTACTTAAGTAGCATGTATTTTTCCCATTGATTTTCGATGGTCTTATATATTCAAAAATATTTCATAGAAACCATAATCAAAATTGCTCTCTTTTAGTCAATCAATAGAGAATCCCGTTTTCTTTATATTTTGTTCTCGAAAAGGGAGTATAATAAGGTTTTAACAAAGTTTTATAATTGACTATTAATTTGGGGCCTGATCAATCCTAGCATTAGCGATTAGTGATTTCACTCTACAAGGTGCATGCGTTACGTGTCAAGAAAATCACATATTTTTCTATGCCATTAAAGAGATATCATACGGAGTCCATAAAATTTTGTAACGGATGGGGATCATGTTGTACATTTCATGAGGAGCAGTGGTAAAAGCCCAGGTACGATGCTATGTGAATGGACATTTCGCGGCCTTAAAAAGTCTCATAATTAGAAACTTTTGCAAAACCTAATTATACTTCTTCTTCGAGTATAAAATATAAAGAATACGTGATTCTCTATTGATTCACTAAAAGAAAGCAATTTTTTGTTTGTGGTTTCTATCAAATATATTTGAATTTATAAGACCATCGAAAATCAATGGCGAAAATGCATGCCTCATAAGTGGTCATTTTTTACCAAGCACGCTTTCTACAGAAGACTGAAAAGAAGTGCCCGTAAAAGCCGACATCCGGCCGAGTCGGAAATGTCATAAGATTATGCCTTAAGATAATCAGTATTACAACCACGACCAAGTAATCCTTCCTAATCGAAAACGCATTTCAGAATTTTAGCCAATATTTCATGCGATTGGTCACTCACTGTAAGTTGCAGCCCACAGGATTGCCCACAGAGCTAGGACGATATTTGCTGCTAGTCGGAAATACATTGTCATCAGAGTCGATTCGCCTTCAGTTAGCCCCGCTTTTGGGGTGGATAGAGATCGGCGCTTGACAGTGGGTGTCATGTCGCAGTATTTATACTCTGCCAGCACGGAGGCGAGCGCGTTAATTGAAAAATCAAAATTGAAATAAAACTTAATCTTTGAGAAAATGTGTCTGGGCAAATCTAACATATTTACACAGTGGTCATGGTAACCAGTGTTACTGATGTATGTAATATAATATCCATTGAACTCCTGCAAGTTAATTGCATTCGTTGTGTGACATAGTTTTTTCTCGTGTTGAGAATGCTCCCAATGTCGCACTACATGGTCGCTTTATCGAAGAGGGGTAGACATTTTAAGACATCAAAGCCTTCATGTCAATACAGGGTCTAAGCAGTTAGCTAGTTGCCCTTCAAGTAGTCTGGTTGGGGATAAGACGTGTTGTGTGAGACGCGATCTTTGCACTGCTTTAAGGAGGCGGCGATCAGTCTTTGCATGTATGCAAGTATAGGTTGCGTAACCCTGCTAATATATTTGTTTTAGTAAGCTTTGTTTACTTAACAATTCACGTCTACAGGAATGCACCAATCGAAACCTTTTTTTAGCGAACCAATATCTAGCAGAAGGCGGCCGTCGTTTCTCTGTCTCCCTCTCTCTGTAATCCATTTCTTTCAAAAGGCTGCTTATGTACTCTTCTTTATGTTGGTACTCACCGTAGAACGCCTGCTGTTAGGATCGTTGGTTGCGTTTGGGTTTACTTTGTCTCAGTTGGAGCACAACCGCTCAGCTTCCACGACAACTCCAAGCTATGCTTGTTGTAGGACGTGTACGCTATGATTTATTTACCTCTTCGAATAGACCAACTTATCCTTCATGTGCCATGTCGGCGCTCACCATGCAACGAAAGCCATAAGGGTCGTCGGTTGCGATTTGACTTACTTTGGCTCGTTTAGGACTCAAACACTCAGCCTCCATGATATCTCCAAGCGGTTTCGATTGTCAAACGCGTACGCAATGGCTTACTTACTTTGTTAAGTATACTTGTCTGGAGTCCCTTTCATAACCACTAATAGGACAGTTATATTCAGGTGAGTTTACGTAGAAAAATTTACTTCCAAATGGTTATCAAATTGAGTCCACGAAAGAGTCATTCACGTTCCCTACTTGGGAAACTGTTGCTCCGGATATGCCTTTGAAATATGCGACAGGCATATTTCCCACCCTTACTTCAAACCTACGCTGTCTAGGGCAAACCACAGACGATATTGAACTTCGTCTACGTAGGCCCATATTACTTGACCCGACATCGGGGCCCGTAGAGCTCTCTTCCTTCGACTTTGGCCGCACCGGAATGCACATCTGTGGGTGCGCAAGCTAATATATTGGCATTCTGCTACTCTCCATATCAGTGCCCTTGTCTGGCAGTGTTCTACCAACTTTTCCGAGTTTATAGTTTGATCACTTTCTACACTTTGATCAAAAAACCAAGGTGCGATTGTCTGGCTTTTATGCGCTAAGTGACTGATGTTCTTTTTTAAGAAGGAAATAAACAGCGGTTATTACCTCTTTTGTTCATCAATGAATTCCATTATTGCACATAATATTTGAACGTAAATATTTGTTTTCCTTAAATTTTTATTTGACAGTAGTCAGCTGACTTATTATGAAGATACAATCAGGCGTCCTTACTAACGTTATTTGGTTTTTCCTTATTAATTAGGATGTATTACCATAGCTCTTCTAATATTAATGTTCAGCGGTAACTTTTCACGGTTAGTATACTTGGCACTATTGTTCTCGCCTATTGGTCGTGGCTTCGTTGGTCTCTGGGCTGCCGCAAAATTGCAGGCGGCGGATTATTCAATTACATTTTATTCATTGAGACTTGTCTTTAGTTCACTTTTCAATTAACGCGCTCGCCTCTGTTCCGCCACAGTATAAATACTGCAGCATGACACCCGCAGTCAAGCGCCAACTCTATCCACTCCAAAAAGCGGGGCCAACTGAAGGCGAATCGACAATGACGACAATGTATTTCCGACTAGCCGCATGTATCGTCCTGGCTCTGTGTGTAATCCTGTGGGTTGCAATTTACGTAGAATTTGACATTTTCATCGGCAGAGACAAGGAGAGATTATCCGAGGGGATTTCGCCATTGTATAAGAATATTAAGGCGAACCGTAGGTTGAGCCACCTAGAGGACGCAAAGTTTGATGAACAGACAGGACAGCTCGTGGCCTACCCCCGAATATTCGAAGAACCCCACTTCTTGCCTGTGCCCAGATCGTGGTGTCTGCCCTCCAACCAGAACAACGTGTCAGCCACTTACAAGGGTGGACCAATTCCGGCTGGCAGACCTTCCGATGTCCTGATCAACACCGTTGTGCGCAACTGTTTTAAAGACAGGGATCCAAATGCCCATGATCGAATGAAACTTTGGCCTTCCCTGCGTTTGCTGAGGGATGAATTTGACAGGGAAAATATAACCCTCATAATGACATTTGGCTCGGTGCTGGGCTCGTTGCGATATCATCAGCGGATGTTTTACGATGTAGATTATGACTTTTTAGTTTATGAGCATGAGATGGAGAGGGCAGTTAGTATTTTGGCGAAACTGTCGGCTAATGCGACTACCGAGATGCGTCTCCTCGACGCCCGATCTTCCTATGGGATGCCGAAGTTTGGATTTCTGTGTGGCAAGGATCCACTCTGGAGGCGGCGTGACAAACGATGCGTCGAAATGAATGGAAGCTACGTTGTATGCGACTCCATGCAATCTACTGCAGAACTCATCAAGCCCTGTCACTATTACGCCGATTTTAACTGGATGAGGAAGACGCAGAACGATAGAATAGAAGCCTGGACACTTCCCATTACATATGCTCAGGAAGATGTGTTGCAATCGGAGTACAGGCCACTGGATGGGACATTGTTTCGAACTGTTCCGAACTTCGACTTATATGATGAAGGCATGTATGGATTCTCCAGTTCATTGTGTGTACCCAAATCAGGCTGATTAAACAAGACTGCGGAGTGGCATGAATTCATTTCGAACAATCTTCATCGCTGTTCGGACTTTGCAGTGCGTGTGCGTACACCGACGAGGATCATTCACAAGTTTACATCTCTGCCGATGGCAGAGATTAGGCTGCCTGAAGTCGGGTGTATGTTCCACACGTTACCTTTTATTTAAATGTAAATACACTACTTGATTTTTCATAGAAAAAGTAGCAGTCGCCTGTGATTAGTCCAACAAATCAAACCAATCAGACGCAATCTTGCTGCATACAATACCAAAGATACCTTCTTATTCGTAGATGTGCTGAAGAATCATAATTTACTGAATAAGCACATGATTTCGATTGACGTGCAAAGCCTGTTAACAAGCTTGTCAATGGATGAAATCACTCACATAATCTGTGAGTACGAGGCAGAAAAATGTTTGATACCTGGACAACTGCATGAACTTATATAGATATACCCGTAGAATGTGCACTTCTTGTATAACGGACAGTTGTAACGACAGATCGAGGGTGTAGTTCTGGGCACTCGATTGGGACAAATCCTCGCAGATATTATCACGTCAAATATCGAACAAAACTTAGCTCAAAACTTACAGCAAACCGAGTTATATGGGTGATATGTGGATGACAATTTCACCATAGTCAAAAACCCAAGGGGCGAAGAATAACTTCATCGGGCCATAAACAATGCACACGCGTTCTTGTACGTAGGCTAGCAGATGATTCCATTCAAAGATCCATTTACCGAAAAACCATCAAGAGAGGACAGTATAAGCACTTCTTCAGTTTCATTCCGATTCCGAGAAAACGAAACTTGTTTTCGTGACTTATCAATAGAGCCACTAGTATCTCTTCCTCCGGTAAGATTGAGGATGAATTCAGTTCAGCAAAGAACGCTTTTGTTGGAAATATGTAAAGAGAGACGTTCACGGATAAGTATCGCCATTAAGAAGAGGCAGAATCCGACGTCCGTACATAAGGAGGGACAGATTTAAGAGGTGGAAACGGGTCAGTCGACTGTTGCGTCCTATCATCACAATTCGTATGGTCGCCCACCTATCGCTTTCCTAGCATATCTTATGACGCTGCAGTGATCCCATCATGAGTTCTTTGGGATGTATGTTTTCACGGGCTCATTCAGAGGGCTATAAGGAGGTGCAAGATATGAGTGGAGGCAAAGCGAACAGACACTTTGTTAATAAACCAGAAGTGTTCTGGATCTTGAAATGATTGAGGGGGACCACCTTCTGCAACGTCATCAGTCACATATGGCATTTGGGTGGCGTTTTTGCCAGTGTCTTCGGCTCCGACCAACTCGCTAATCATGCTGTTTCCGGATTGGTGAATTATGCGGCGGACAGCAACATGAGATGTTCGATTTTGTCATCTCATACCTTGACTCGAGAGTATCATTTGGTCTTTAAAAAGCTTAACATTGCGAGATTTTTAAGACCGTGTAATGCACATTCATGCGCCATTGCCTCAGTACGTCAAATAATGCTACTTATACAGTGTAAAAAATACTTAAGAGAAACGGTGAGATCACTCTGAACGCGAATGACTGAGCACGCAGCAGCAGTGAGGGGAGGAGGTGCCAGCTCCTCGATGGCGGCTCATTGGACGGAATCCGGTCACATTTTTAGATTTCAGGAGGCCAAAATCCTCGCAAGAGGTGACAACCGCGTGATTCACGAGCTGCTCAAGTCCTGGTTCTCAGGTCTGCAATCCAGCAACAAGCGCAGTGAGATTTTCCCTATGCAGGGGAATCAGTCACGTGGAGAGGGCGCGGGCAAACAATAAGCTCAGTGACAGCGAGCCACACTGCCGAGCAATCGTCGTGCCAGCATCGGACAATTACCGACAAAGAAGTAGGTTGGTACGTGATGTGTACAATACAGGTAGGATAGGTTGACAGTTGTTGAAATGGTGTTGGTGGTTGCGCTACTGCTGCTGCTGCTGCTGCTGCTGCTGCTGCTGATGATGATGATGATGATGATGATGATGATGATGATGATGATGGAGGCGCTGGTATAGTGTTTTCTTGTGGTGTTGGTTGTTGGGGAGTTTTGGTCTTGTGCAAGGTCGTGCATTCAAAGACATAATCTTCGACCAGCAGAGAGTAGGCCTCCTGCTTGTGATTTTGACCTGTAAATGTGTCAGGGAAATGAATTTGTAAATGTGGTTTGGTAGCAGGGAGAGAGTTGTCTCCGGGAGTATCTATCACAAGAGGTCGGCCACCTAGACAGAAATGAGCCACCCTACCTGCAATTCGCATAGCCGTTCATTACAAGGAAGAGCTGCACGACTGACTCTAGATAAAGCGTAATATAGGCTCTGACTCTGCTCTAAACTGGAACTAATATGTCAGTCGCAGAACACTTTGCTGAATCATGCAGCACAACTGTATGTTTTTAAATCATGAAATTAAAAAGTCGACAGTGTAAGTCAAGAATGAGACTTCTGTGGCATTTTTCAATGACGAAGATTCAAATAGTGTACGGTAATGCATTTTAATCGTAAAGGACAATCGTAAGTTTGAAAAGGCAATGTTCTAGATCTATGTAAGAACTCATACTTATCCTCATTCCTTTATAAATTTTATGCGCATTTGTTCCTGAAATGAAAATCAAAAGAGGTTCCTAATAACAATCGCATCGATGCAACCACACAAACAAGTATAATACAAAAAATTAGATCTACCTTAGGGCAAGGTGATTCAATAACGCGGTTATACGCTGTGGCTGATGGACTCCGGCATAATGATTTATACACCAATTTTCCGTCTGAGCATACAGAACTTATATTACTGATCAACTTCAAGTTCGCAGTTAATTTCCAAGGAAATTTAAAAAGTAACAACTATGTCTACCTATTAAACATAAATAACAACAAGTATGTGATGAGAATGCTTCGTTCAACTTGACAGCAGTAACTTCACGCAATCGTTGCGAAACCCACCCATGCTTCTTGTGTTATCACCCTACTGACTGCCAGGATGGTTTTCTCGAGTGGCCTAAAATTAGCCGATTTGAATGCCAAAGTGTGTAACAAGCGATGGCTCATCTCTGAACTACCCCTCCGCACGACACATCAGGCATGTCATCTGTTCGTCCTAAGCTCCTAACTCCTTCATTTGTACCTTGTTGTGTCGATAGCGTTCGCCAGAATTTGCAACGCTCTATGGTAGACCCCTTAACATCCTGTCGCGTCCATGGCAGCAGTTGACTCTTTCATGTGTGGTAATTGCACTGAGATGAGGATTTCAATCAATTGCTTTAAAGTAAACCAACCAAACTCTCCTTCGTCAAATCGAGGAGGCCAACCCTTGTCATACGCCACGGGACCTTCTGCAGTTTACCCGACTCCATTAGCTTACGACCATCTTCAGTCACAAAAGCCTCTATCCAACGCGCATTGGTGGTCGCCTAGGTTTTCTTGACTACTTTCAACCTTTTTTATACATTAGCTATTTATTCTTCACTCCCATCCTTTACTTGTAAACTCTATTTTCCCCGAAGGATGAGCAGTGCCATGACACAGTTCGTCTTGTGTTATTGTATTAAAAGGCTTATTTAAGTGTAATCTGGACTTTCCTTTTGATATCCGTGGTACCGCCATCGCATTCAAAGTGTTCAGTCGAATATGCAGAAGAATGTGTGATATTTATTTTGCTTCACTTTGTCAAAACCCCAAATTTTCCTCTCGCTCCCGTCCTGACCCATTGCACGTGCTGTCATAAAGTAGTGCGTGTCGGCGACACTGTAAGTAATTCATGATGCATGATACGACGTGACTTATCCTTTCTATGGTTCCCGCTGTCTTTGGAGGTCTTAGAATTTGGTGCCTGAATAGATGGCTCAGAAATTTTGTCTTGGTCTATGAGTATCAGTAAATGCAGGTCATTGTTGGCGCATGAGATTTTGACCTCTGACTTTGCTTTCCTGTGGATTCGACAGTATTAGCATGGCAACCATGCCTAAGGCGTGCAAGCTTATGAACCTTGATGACTGTGATGCCCGCATTGGGACAGGCCACGCGACCTAGGAGGGAGCGCCGTATCCCCATGGACATGGTGGCTTCAACCACAGCAGTCTCTTCTATCTTAGACGAGTATTCCCATAAGACAGATCGTCTTTTTTTCTGTGTTAGATCACCTATCAAAGACTAATTTAGAATTTTCTTTCCACTTCTTTGGTACTGGCATTCCATTTAAAGTGTTCAGTTGCCTATCCAGATGAACGTGCAATATTTATTCTGCTTCAATTTTTCAAAATCCCACAAAAACATTTCGCCTTCATCTTGACCATTTGCATGTACTGTCATAAAGTAGTGCGTGTCGGCGACACTACAGATGTGATGTTTGATGCCACCTGACTTATCTGTTCTATGGTTACCACTGTCTTTGGAGGACTTGGCAATTGTATGTATGGGTCAAAAAATGTGTCTTTGTTCATGAGTATCAGTAAATGCAGGTCATTGTTGGCGCATGAGGTTTTGTTCTCTGACTTCGCTTCCTTTGTGCCTCTTATGCAGGTCTGGCAGCACACCTGCAGTCCACTCGGAAGCAGATTCGATTTCTGCGTTGGACAGTAGGCAGGGTATCGTATCCTCTCAAGGTCACTGTGTTTTCGCCACTCCCATTTTACCCTTTCGCTTACCCGAATACGGCCAGCTGGCGGAGGTGGGTGCTGGCTGCATCTTCTGGAGAGATCGCCCAATGGCATAGTGACGCGACGCTGGGGTCGCCTTCCTCATTCTGAGAGAAATTGTGGAACCACTATCCTGTCTGCCACAAGTCATCAGTGGTCGTCTGGTGGCGCTGCGCTTGCCTCCTTGTGGAAGTAAATTCACAACCGCAGTCAGCAACTAAGTTACTCCAATGACCTGCTCCAGCGAGGTCACTGCACACCCAGCATCACCGTATTGCTCACTAAGAATGTTTTTGCGAATCTTCCACTGTCCGCGACACGCAGCATTAGTCCGTCGTGTCGGTTGCATAACATTCCCGTAAAACACTGCTGGCATCTGTATTTCTGGACGGTTTTTCAGTGTCCGTTGCGATTCGATGTGTCGACAGCATTTACAAGTTAAGAAAGGTTATAAGGAGGCCGGCCCTCACTTCGGCACGGAATCCGCATGGCAATTATGCCTAAGGCGGTCAAGCTTATTGACCATGGCGACTGTGATTCCAGCATTGGGACAGGCCACACGGCCTGCACACCCTGTGCCACCACCACCCTTATCTGCGACGGTCTCTGAGGATGGCTTCGAGTGAGGATACGAAACGTCAGGCCAATAAAGATCTTGTTTCAGTGATCGCATCTTCGTCTTATGAACTGCCACCTGGAACTCCCCTGACCGCTTTTTTTCGCAACTTCATCAGACCCATCTCAATTGTCTATACTGCCAAGGACATTCAGTCACAGTGTGGGTTTACTCAACCATATGCCTCCAGCATGAACATATGTGGTAAAACACCGCTGACCAATCACCATCTCCACAAATCTTCCCACTAACCCTTACACCGCACATGAATCCCTCCCACAGCATTCAAGACAGGCACGCAATAGGCAGCTCTCGCGTATGTCGCAAGCATGTCACTTCTCCATGCAGCCCATATAGTACTCTAGCGCACACCCCGCCCCCTCCAGTCACCGAGTCAATTTGTGTAAATATCTGGCGTACTGCGGGGGATAGGTCCTGGGTGCTACATGCAGACGGTTGTTTTCGCTCTGTCGGCCACAACACCCAATGTACCCATCAAATGTCTGACAGTTTTCAGAAGATGCCACGATCATCTAGAGCAAAACCATGTTTGAAGCATACTGGTACTGTACTAGCCCTGAGACTGGATGGTAGCAGGACGCTCCGCCGAAGGAGTGGAGCATGTCTAAGAAACATGGGTGGCAAAATGAAATGGAAATGAACATGGCTTCTACAGCGTCTGATGTACATTTGGAGTTAAACTTGTGCTTGTTTCGTAATGCTTGCGCGTGGTTACGGTGGACAGCGGAGGACAAGGAGGAGTGGGAGTCGATGGGGTTGGGTGTAAACTGGGTACCTGCCGACCAGTGTTCAGGACAGCAACTTCGGGACCTTCCACACTCGTGATTTGTTCGCGTTTGTCGCGTTGGATTCAGAAAGCACTCGACACTCAGAAGACAACGTACCATGGAGCGTTGTGGGATGGTTTCAATTTGCGGCACAGTTGACCACATATAATAATGAGCATAAATGCCGTCGAGAACTCTTATCGAGAGAAGTCTCGGAAACGATTTTCGGCGTTAAGACACAGACGGGAGTCTGCATAAATTGGCAGAGGTGTTGGAGGAAATTAGTGGAATTCTCGTTGAAATTAGGGGGGAGGTCGGATAAAGCATGCCGAAGAGGTAGGAGGCTGGTGCCGAACACCAGTCCGGTGGTTGAGCAATCAAGACCCAACTGGAGGACGGAACAGATGCTCAACAGGACTAATGGAGCGTGGTATGTACAGTTCTGTGGGTTCCCAGAGGCTCATAATTTGGCCCTAAGTAATGATGAAATGGTTCGGCCAGCTCTTTTACAGCCAGGCGATAGATTCTGACATGGAGTCCGTAGCAGGCAAAAACATTAAGAAGGGTGTGGAGGAGACCAGACTGAGACTGGGCTCCTCGATCTGTCGTAAGGACTGAATTTGGACCTGTCAGAAGTTAGAGGACCAGTGAGGGAGTAATGTCTTGACCACAGTCAGTACCTCCACATCGGATGTCATCCCACCGGTGGGGGGAGTGCGTGAAGACATGGCAGTGGTGCTGGCCGCTGCGGTCGATGCTGGGTTTGGGGCAGGACGGATGGTGGCGGGGGGGGGGAGGGAGGGGGATGGGGGCATTGACCGTGTGATTGACGGTCGGCGCGGGGTTTGAGGCAGGGTAGCTTTAATGTCACATTGTTTCCGAAGGTGTCCAACGAGACCGATTAGTGCGCGGAATGTGCGTTGGCAGCCCGGACATATAGGAAGTAGCTGATGGTCTGCACTGAGTAGGCTAGACACTTGTGATCTGCGAGCTTCTCGTTGGGCTTTGGCGGGGGAATCTGATTTACTTGCTAGATTGCAGCGCTGGTCCTAAATTCACTCCTCTAGGTCGATCTGTTCTGGGCGAAGTGCTCTCAGGTCTCTGGACTGATGTGCGATCGCTTAAGAGAATCTTTTAATGTGTCCTTATGGCCTCGTTTGGTCCTCCTGCTCGGCGAGCACCGGTGGCTACATCAACATAGAAGAGTTGTTTCGGTAGTCCTGCGTCTTCCATCCTCACGAGATGGCCGCTCCGACGTAGCTGTAGTTGCGTCAACATGGCATGAATACTAAGAATGTCAGTCCGTTCTGGGATTTTCATTTCGGTGATCCCGTCCTGCCATCTCAGATTTGATGTTCAACAAAGGCAGCCAATATGAAAATGGTTGAGCTTCTTGCCATGACTGAAATAGACGGTCCAGTTACTGTGAAGGTCAGTACTTGCGTCATATCTACTGCTTACCCCAACAAAAAGTTTGAGGCAAACGAGGACGTACAGAAAGGCCAGTTGGTTGTTTTCTTCCTTCTCCATCGTAAATTGAACGTCCGGGAAGACGGCGCTGAGACATTCTTTGAATGCCAACACCTGATCCCGTTTGATGAGGACGAAGGTATCATCCACATACCGAGCCGATGTGGCGTCGGAAGACCTGCAACTCCAACCGTTGTGAGACCGACTCGGCTATGAGTCCCAAAATCAGTGAACCCATTGGCTTGCTCTTCACCTGCTCTCAGTATCGTCGAACATAAAGTACGTCTTGAGACAGAACTTCAGAAGATGGATGATTTGGACTTGTACGGAGCAATTCGCCTTTTCATTGTATTTGTCTCCTAGGAGTAGTTCAATGGTCTTGATTGTCAGGTCCTGTGGAATAGAAGCGAAACGGGACGTGACATCAAAGTATATCATTACGTCGCTTGGCAGAAGACTTACCCCTTTGAGTTTCTGCAAGAATTGTGTTGATGATCTGACTAAAGTGTTCCGATCGGTGGTCAGAAACTTGAGACTTCAACACAGCCACTTTGTGATTCCGTATGTTGGAGTGCCTTTTAGTGATACTATTGGCCGGAGAGAAGCGTTCTCTCTGTGCACGTTTGGGAGAACGTAGAATCGGGTCAGGGTCGTTTCTTGCGTTCTCGTCATGCGTCGGTCGATCGGTGATTTTGCACCTGATTACTCCATTGCCAACATCGTTGCGCTGATCTCATGTGTCAGAGTTTTTATGGGGTTGGATTCTCCCGGGGAAATAGGACTGACGAATCTCCAAAAATCTTTTAGCCCTCTGAATGTAGTCTGGCCTGTTCAATACGAGCGTAGAACGCCCCTTGACCGCAGGCGCGTTATCAAGGTTGTTGTCTGCCCTGAGTTCCTTAAGTGCATCGCATTCCTTCCAAAAAAACCGGTGGGGCTGGTGGATTCCAGCCCCAATGTCTTTATCCATTTTCCTACCAAGTATAAAAAGATGTTCCTCGAAGGATTTTCTCCCAATTGGCACATTACTTTCTGGTGAAATAAAAAAGCCCTTCGTTGAAAACTGGAGAATACGCCAGAAAGAACATAGGGGAGGCTGGGAGACCAGCTGGTGAGGTGAGCCCCACACAGCTGCATCACTTAGTGTAACAAATTTGGCGAAATAGGCGTCCGAGCTTTTAACTGGTATCCTTGCTGGCAAACGTGAAAATGTCAAATAGTACTGATGATTCAGAAAACGATGCTTAAAACTAAAAAGTAAGAGTCCTCATCGCTGTGGGCAGTGAGTCCGCCACTGTCTCACGTGGTAAACATGGCTGATACTGCCGCACAAATGTGTTAACGAGGAAGCAGACTCGCGCCGGATCTACCTCACCCCCTCCTCCCACACTCGCCGTTTTCTAGTGACAAGGCCGATGCAATGCAGCCAGAGGTGGACGTGGACGCTATGACCGACAAAGCCAACCAGCCCGCCTGCGGTCGACACACACAGTATCAAGCCCACAACTTCGTGCGTACTAGACATCATCCAGGATGGACTTGGATCACAAGCATTTGGGACTGCCACAACGGCCACATTAGGATAGAAGTCTGCCATAGAGGCTGGGACGAATAACGAAGACACGTTCCTCGATTTCCCACACAGACAAGAGGATGGGCCTATCCAACTTCAGCGAGAGGCGTGCCTTGTTGAACTATTGAACTGGTTCGTCAATCTCTGTGCGATGTATTCTCAAGTGACTTGCGAGGTGAATGTAGGATCTCAATGAGGACAGGTTGGGATCGAGGCCACATCTCTGGAGGTGGGCGTGTTGATGGTGATAGTAGTAGATGCCAGGATATCGGTTGCCGTCCCATCGTTGGGAGAAATGAGAGAGGTCAAGGTGTCGGTGGAGCTGGTCGATACAGGGGTTGGGGCAGGGCGGATGATGCCGGAGATCGATGGCGGCGGGGCATCACCGGTGACGGGAGTGGTCGTCATCGTCGACGCGGCGTTTGCGGCAGGGGTGATGGTAGGACTGTTCGTGTGAGGAGAAGTTGGCGTTGCTGGGTTGTTGATGTATTGTTTCCGGAGGCGTCCTACGAGGCCGACTCATGCGCGGAATGTGCGTTGACAGTGTGGGTATGTTGGAAGAAGCTAGCTGTTGGCATTGAAGAGTCGGAACACTTGTGACTTGCCAGTCTCCCTTTTGGCTTTGGTAACGGTGTTTCGGTTTGCTTCTTAAATGGTTGCACCAGTCTTCTCTTATCTAGGCCGGTGTGTTCTGGGCCAGGTCCTCCCAGGTCTCTGAATTTATTTACAATCGTCAGAGAGAGTTCTTCAATGTGTCCTTGTAGCGTCATTTTTGTCCTCCCGGTCGGCGAGCATTCGTGGCGACATCTCTGTAGAAGTTTTGTTTTGGTAGGTAAGGGTCGTCGATTCTCACCTGATGGCCGCTCCATCGCAGCCGCAGTTGCCTCAGCATGACGTGAATGCTGAGGATACCAGTCTGTTCTAGGACTTCCGTGTCGGGGAACCTGCCTTTCAATCTCAGGTTCAGTATTCTGCAAGGGCAACTGAGATGGAAGTGGTTGAGTTTCATGGCATGGTTGGAATAGACTAAGTCTTCGTCCCCTAGAGAAGTGTCGTCAGGATGACAGCCCCTCACATCTTCAGTTTGGTATTCTGTTGGAGGCCATGACGATTCCACATGGAGTTCCGAAGTCGACAGAAGGCTTGCCTGGCTTTGTAGATCCGATTGTCGGGCAGACGTTGGCGCGACCGGCGGTAAGGAAGTCCATTCTCCGTTAGACGTCCACTTCCGTCTTGGTATTGAGCGCGCAGTCGTCGACGAAGAGCAGATCGTGGACCTTAGTCGTAGATAGCCGCGCTCGGCCCTGCATGCGCTTGCTGCTGAGAAGATGCCCGTCAATTCTGTAGGCGATGCGTATCCCGGGGCACTCATCGCAGTAGTTGTCCATCAGAATGGCATAGAACATGAGACTGAAGAGGGTTGGCACGTTGACGCAGCCCTGCTTCAATCCATTGGTCGCTGCGGATGCCTTGGAGGTTGCCCCGTTGTGCGTGATGAGCGCCACCATTTCATCTTGAAGTTGGCGTACAGTGTGCGTGAATCATTCAGAGCAGCCGAATTTCTGTATGGTTTTCCACAGTCTTTCGCGACTCATCGTATTAAAGGCATTTGTCAAGTCCGCGAATTTGATGCAGAGGTGTGTTCGCGCCTCCTGGCGCATTCCTTGCAGCTGGCGAGAGGCAATCACCATGGCAGTGGTGTTCTAGTGTTGTCGAAAGCCACACTGGCTTCCCGGCAGGAGTCCTTGCTGGAGGTGCCTGTCAAAGCGACTGAGGAAGATGCGATCGAAGATCTTCTCAGCGATTTTGTGTAGTAAGATGTCTCTGGGGTTGTCGCAGACTTCCTGACTGTCTTTGCGCTGCTGGAGGTGAACAATAGTTGCGTGCTTGAAATCATGAGGAACTTGTCTACGTCGCCACATTTCCTGAAATAGCGCGGTGAATTAATCCATCAGTCGGTGGCTGTCGTGCTTGTAGATTTTGGCTTGGATTGAGTCGGAACCTGATGCATTTCCGATGGACAGTTGTTTCAGAGTGCGGATGGTTTCTGGAAGGGAATGCAGGAGGTCCAGGTCGAGATTGATTTGCTGTCGATGGGACGTCAGCGATTGTGGATGGACAGTTGAGGACGCTTCTGAAGTGCTCAGCCCAGCGCTTCAGTATCTGCGACTTATCCATCGAAAACATTGATTCATTGGAGTTGAGAAGTGGCGCAGTTCTCTTTGCTGGGAAGATGTAGATCGCATTGATTGCAGCAAAGGAATTCTTTGAGTCATGGCGGTCGCCGTATGCCTGCATCTCTTCGGCATTGCGAACCATCCAAGAGTCCTGCATTACTTGCAATCGTTGCTGCGTTAGGCGACGACATCGGTAGAAGGCCGCTTTATTCGCATCGATTGGACGGTGGAGGTAGGCTCCGTGCAGCCTGTTCTTCTTGACCAGCAGGATACTGATGGCGACGTTATCTTCGTCAAATCAGCCTTGCTGCTGACGATGTGCGTGGTCAAGGACAACAAGGACAGTCAAGTGAACGGGGTCCCGCAGTCGACATCATCGTGACTCCACTGGGATGTTTTCATCTGCTGCTGGCAGGTGTGTCCTTTTCATGCGTTTTTGGTAGACGATATAGTCTGGGGATATGTGTGCAGATATGCGGGTTCATATGGCATAATAGTTTCCTTCCGCAAATGAAGATACGATCCTATCAAATGTTTGTTCTCCCCGTCCTCGAATATTGCAACCTTACAGGGGAGCAAGCCATGTAAACCCAATGATACAGGATTATTATTTATCGAGCCCTTGCTATGAAATCGTAATTTTCGTGTGTCTGAACGGTGATGGTCATTTTTGAAAAGGCAGTCGCCAGGTGACTGTGAGTTAACACACGGTCACTGTGGAATATGTCCGTCCACCCGTCGGCTAATACAACACACATTTCTCGGACACAATGCATTTGAACCTGCCGCTGACAGCCTTTTTGATACGCTGAGGAAATCCCAGGGACAACCCGTAGAAATTGGACTAAATCAGCAATCGAGATAGCGTCGCAGTCGGTCCACCATTGATCCACATGCAAAGACAGCACTACATCATGCACCTTCTTCTTCCCTTTCCTAAACTCGACTTGATGAGGTGATTTAGACAGTCTGAAACCACTCGCTGTATAGATACCGCATGCGCGTTGGCAACGCTCTCAAACTCGATGCCGAGGGCTTCACATTAGTCTCTGTCTTACTTTCGTGGACCTGACAACGCCGTCGACACCGTGGTCTACGATGCAGTCTGGAGTGTCATGCTGAAATTCGGATGGCCAGAGCAATCCTGTCACATGGGACGACAGCTTCACGGTGAGACGATAGTGCGCGTCATAGTCAATGAGACTGTCTCACATGCATCCGCCCAAAATAGTGGGGCGGAGAAGGGCTGTGAAGTCAATCCCCTATTCTTCAGCCTCTTGTTCTTTGCCATGCTGATGGGCACATATTATCAGGGCACCCAGACATCCATGTCTCGAAGAAAGAGTATACTTCGATCTTCAAAAGTTTATAATTTTGAAATTTTTTTAATACCGTGAAATGCCTGTTCATAAAACATTGTCTCTGCACGTACCAATGTGACTTGTAAGGTTTAAAAGATGGTTAAAATCCACCGCTAAATTTTGTAAAACCCTACATAGTCTCCTTTTACCTTTTTTATCATCCCCCGAGGAAGACGAAGAAGAGAAAGCGATTTCGTGGACCAGATTGTATTCGAGCTAACGTTTCGGAAACTCTCTCGTTTCCATCATCGGAGCCGCTAGCTGGCGTCTCCTACTGGTCTTGATTTGTTCAGCCTTGTCGCCTGCCTCGTATTATAACCGTGCCCAGTACATGTACGTTGGCTAGCCTGTTTTCTGTTGGCTGACTGTGGTCTCTCTGATCCCAGTCTTCTTTTAATATCGTAGAGAAATTTCTGGTTTTCTGCACGCGGAAGATATACGGCCTGCACTTTGGAAATCCTAAATGCAAGCGTAACGGCAGGTCGGGTTTAAAATTATTCAGGAATTGAAAAAGCTTTTGAAATCCGAATTATACCCTTTCTTCAAGTATAAAAGTGGAAGAAGGCATAATTTTCTACCAAATAAGTAAAAGAATGAATATTTTTATGCATGTTTTCCATGTAATACCATTAAATTTTTAAGGACGTCGAGAATCAATGAGAAAAATGCATGTTACATAAGTATTCATTTTTTACAGAGTGCGGTTTTTGTATGTGGCCTGAGAGAAGTTCGTTCGGAAGCCGTCATCCTGAGGTAACTGAATTATTCTCGAGTTATGCTTCACGATAATTACGTTTAAAACCCTACTTAAGTAATCTTTTTAAAACGAAAAGGCATTTCAGACTTTCGGCCAACATTTCCTGACTTTGTACACCTAGTGTATGTGCTTTTTGCCTCCGGCCACAGACGTTTGTCGTTAGTATGTCTGACTGAGCTGAGTATAAATACATTAGTCCGCAAGACCTGTTCGTCCAATCGTCCCTTCCTCTTTTATTCCCCCAACCCGCTCACTGCACACGCGGTCGCTTCGCGAAGTGATATGTGGTGCTCCCTTCTAATGAATGTCTCTACCCTTTCTTAAACTCCTGTTCTCTGAAGAACCAGTCGGACCCGATGTTGGTCTAACCCGGACTGAATACATGAATCTACTTAGAATGACATGCGAGCGCATCGGAGTGTAATTCTAGGACCCACTGTGGGATCAGCACAGCCGAAAGGCGACCGACTATGACCAACACAAGGATGATTGAATGCCCGTCCTCCAGGTCTAATCCGCTGCCAACGCCCCGCTGGCCAAATGCTCGAATTAAGCAATATCCCCTTCCCGCCCAACCCCACCCCAAGGTCGTTCAAGCCTATTGCTGCATCACAGCAGGATAAGCACGTCCACTGGTGAATAATACCGTTTCTATCGCTTTTCTCCTTTCTATCTGACAGTCTGGCGTAGACCACAGGACGCGAATGGAATGCGGACTCAGTGCTCTTCAAGCAAATGCGCAAAACATTTGTGGTCGAATGCTCTTCCTCAGCTAAACCTGTGCCTTCTCTCGGTGCTATTACGCCGACTTTCCGTGTGTCGCCTCACCAGGCAGAGTAAATTGTGCCTGTTGTTTTTTGTGTGCTGGTTGCTTTAAGCGTGTTATTATGGGCGTTTAACCGACGTTCCACTGGCACTGCTGTTTATTACATAAACTCCATCGAATTCATACAAACTGGTCCCAGGCATTATGGTGCATGCGAAGTTGTTCTTATATGAGCCGGACGGTAGGAATTGTGAAGTGTCGTAACTGGTGCTCAGTGGTCTAATCGAATGCAGAAGAATCCACTTTTTTACGCAAAATACACTTATGGGATATACTTTGAGCAAGCAGTCGAATATTTTTAAGTGGAACCGACCTTTCTGCACGCACAGATGGCATCAATTTTTGTGAGCCGATAATCGTGGTTTGGACATGTTTGCATAGGTGCCCATCGCGCTCCCGAAAGCCATGCCTCATTTTACGCAATTACGGTGAGGGAAGATGAAAAAGGAGTTCTCGTTTCAACAGCACTGCGTTAATCTTGACCCGTGAAAATTTCAGACGTTAAAATCTGCCATTTTTTCGCCCCAGAATCACGTGTAGCTTTCAATATGGACAGCACCTCGCTGCAAAAGAAAGTTGTTAATGTGATTGCGAGATTCTATGCCACATCACCGCAAAATCACATCAGTAGATTGTTGTCATGAGTTAAGCACCACCTGCAGATGAGGAATCAAGTTGGTCCCAGTAAAAGACCTGGTGTAGTGCATGACATCCGAAAGAGCTCTTGAAAATACAGAAGCCAGGCAGCACAGATGTCTACAACCTACAGTAGATGACCTGTCTTATTACATGGCGGTCAAAATTCCGAAATTTTTATTTGATTGGAAAAGATCCCTAAGGTAGACTTCCAATATTAATGATCGTGCGGCCTGATCCTAAGATAATTCAATCATGCCACGTAATTCAGCAATCCGGAAACAGCATAATCAACGAGTTGATCGAAGCTGGAGACACTGGTGACAACGCTGTACACTTTACAAATTTAACTGATGATGCTGCACAAGGTGGATCCGCTCAGTCATTTCAAGTCTCAGAACACTTCTGCTTTATTAACAGAGTGTCCGTTCGCTTCGCCTCCACTCTCACCTTGCGCCTCGCTATAGCCATCTGAATGAGCCCATGAAACCACACCCGAAAGCACTCATGATCGGATCACTGCAGTGACATAAGACATAACAGGCAAGCGATAGGTAGGCGACCATACCAATTTCGCTGATGGAACGCAACAGCCGACTGACCAGATTCCTCCGTTTAAGTCTGTCCCTACTCCTGCCTCTTCTTAATGCAAATGCCTATTATACAGTCAATTCAGATAATTGTGGTGAATTTTTCATTTTGGGAAAAGACATTTTGCTGCTGTAATTGAGCAGAGTTTGGTGAAATAAAATTTCCATTTGCCGACAAGGCGTCCGAACCAAACGAAAGACGCCTTTTTCCCAAGGACAAAATCATGTCTCCTGTTCAACATGTATTAATTTACTTACTGACTAGGATCTGGGCATTTGTCTGGTAGTGAGATTTGTTGGTCGTCATCATGCATCTAAGCACATCAGTCGACAGGATGACTACGCCATACGCAATTACTGCCATCATATCATATGATCTGGGTCCATTTATCCATTTCGCATAACCATACCAGGTTCAAAGTAACCATATATCTCAGGAAATGAGTAGAATAAGCAAGTATCAGATAACAATCGTACCTAAGTTGAACAGCAGATTGTTTATTTTTCTTTGCAAAATCAAATACTTTATTCAAATTTAACAAAAATGGAGCGAGCAAAACATTCGCCCGACTTCAGCCGGTGCAATCCAAATTGGATCGAATCTCTACCATTGGTAAGGGTGTGGACTTGTGGATGATCCTTGTCGATGTACGCACACGGCACTGCAAAGTCCGAACAGAGAATATCATTGCTCGAGATGAACTCAGACATTTCCGGAATCTTGTTTAGTCTGCCTTTTTTAGGTACACACAATGAACTGGAGGATCCATATATGACTTTAACGTATTGATCGAAGTTACGGACAGTTCGAAACAATGTCCCATCCAGTGGCCTGTACTCCGATTGCAACACATCTTCCTGAGCATATGTAGTGCGAAGTGTGCAGACTTTAATTCTACCGTTCTGCGTCTTCCTCATCCAGTAGAAGTCGGCGTAATAGCGACAGGGCTTGATGAGTTCTGCAGTAGATTGCATGGAGTTGCATACAACGTAACTTCCGTTCATTTCCACGCAACGTTTGTCACGCTGCCTCCAGAGTGGATCATTTCCACACAGAAATCCAAACTTCGGCAGCCCATAGGAAGATCGGGCGTCAAGGAGACGCATCTCGGAAGTCGCATTAGCCGACAGTTTCGCCAAAATTCTAACTGCTCTCTCCATTTCATGTTCATAAACTAAAAAGTCATAATCTACATCGTAAAACATCCTCTGGTGATATCGTGAGGACCCAAGCACAGAGCCAAATGTCATTATGAGGGTTATATTTTCCTTGTCAAATGCATCCCTCAGCACACGCAAGGAATGCCAAAGTTTCATTCGATCATGGACATTTGGATCCCTGTCTTTAAAACAGTTGCGCACAACGGTGTTGATTAAGGCTTCCGAAGGCCTGCCAGACTGAATTGGTCTACCCCTGTAAGTGGCTGACACGTTTTTCTGGTTGGAGGGCAGACACCACGATCTGGGCACAGGCAAGAAGTGGGGTTCTTCGAAAATTCGGAGGTAGGCCACGAGCTGTCCTGTCTGTTCATCAAACTTTGCGTCCTCTAGGTGACTCAACCTCCGGTCCACTTTAATATTGTTATACAATGGTGAAATCTCCATTGATATTCTCTCCTTGCCTCTGCCGAAAAGAAAGCCAGTTTCTAGGTAAGTTGCAGCCCACAGGAGTAGACACAAAGCCATGACAATACATGCGGTTAGTCGACAATACATTGGTCTCATGTCGATTCGCTTTCAGATGGCTCTGTTGTTTCGGGGGATAGAGCTCAGTGCATGACTGTAAAGTGTTATGCCACAGTAGTTATACTGTGGCTGAACCAGTGATATCAGTTTGTTCGTTTTGCCATCGAAGCCTACGACACCAACAACCAATAGGAGAGAACAGTAAGTACCAAGTATTTTACCCGTGAAAATGTACTGCAAGATGGCGGGCTGCACATGAGTATTAGAGGAACTATGGAAATACATCCTAATAGATAAGCATGGAAGCCTGTTTGTATATTCATATTAGGTCAGAAGACAACTGTAAAATGAATATTTGAGAAAAACAACTATTTACGTTTAAATGTTGTGTACAATAATGGAATGCATTCATGAACAGAATAGTTAATAATCGCTGTTTATTTCCTTCTAAAACTAACACAACAAGAGCCCCAGGCAGCATAAGAGCCAGACATTCGCAGCTTAATTTTCTGATCAAAGTGTGGAAAGTAATCGAAGCTATAAACTCGGAGAATTTGGTTGAATTTTGCCAGACAAGTGCACTGCTATCTTGCGTTGCAAATTGCCAATGTATTAGACTGCACACCGACATACAGTTAGTGACCTAACTCATGAAATGTGTAAAAATTTACGAATGATTGCCAACCACTCGCAAGCCGACATCATTTCATGAGTCAAATGTTTATGCTAATTAAATACAACTCTAAAAGAATAAAAAACATAAAAGAAATATTATAGACAGTGTTGCGTAGTTTAGAAATGTCGATTTATTTTGAAAAGCGCAATATCCCGAAAATGTCAGAAATGGCTCTTATTAAGAAAAGTTCGTTTTCAGATGTATAGAATGTATTCTCATATCAAAAAAGTAGTAAATATGAATGAAGACATAAAATAACGTCGAACAACATTATTTTAGTGAAGTGTACATCTAAATATCGTTTAATAAGTAGTGTGATTTCATATGCGACGGTTTGTCAACTGCCTACATTCTGAGTGTAGATTCCAAAACAGGTTTCCAGTGTTTCATAATTTCTTTTACTTTTTAGCTAAATAAGATGGTGTTCAACAAGAGAAGCTGGATTTTGCCTGATTTTGCCGATGGTGACGTCGTAGGATCAAAAGCCATGAGGCCGGTCGGTGCCTAATAAATTTAAATAGAACTGACAGGCGTGATCGTAAACATATCATTCTGTGTTTATAGAGAGAATTTTTCTTCCGTTAAATTAATTTACACTGCTCGTTCCTTGTTGATTACGTTGCGTTTCAGATCGGCCTCGAAATATTGCTGAATACTTCATGATTTTCAGTGTTTTCACCCGATCGCACATAAAGACAAATTCTGAATTACCTGTCTATTGAGAACTTTAAAATAACATTGTTCTTGAAGGCGTTTACCGAATTAGTGAGTGCTCGGGCGCTCCTTTTCACGAAGATGGTCGTTTGGGTCACATTTGAAGACTCATTCAAGCATCAAAATTCATTTTCGAGAAAAATGACTGTCCACAACGAAAGTCATCAACAAATGTGACTTGGATCAATAAGAAAACATTCCTTAATAAGGGAAGTCGAAGAAGTTGGTTGAATTCGGCCAGACAAGGGAACTGCTATACAGCGTAGCAAACTGCCAATGTAGCAGACTGCACACCGACAGATGTGCATTACGGTGCGACCATTGTCAAAGGAAGAGAGCTCTAAGGGTCCCGATATCGCGTCAAATAATAGGGGCCGACGTAGACGAAGTTCAATGTTTGGCCTAGACAGCACAGGGCTGAAATAAGCGTGGGAAATGTGCCTGTCGCATATTTCGAAAGCAAATCCGGAGCAACCGTTTCCCGATTAGGGAACATGAATGACTCTTTTATGGAGTCATTTTGACAACCCTTTCTAGGTAACTTTTTCTACGTAAACTCACATGAATTTAACAGACTTATTAGTGGTTTTGAGCGGGACTACGAACAAGTATACTTGGCGAAGTAAGTAAGCCATGGAGTACGGGTTTGACAACAGAAATCCTGTAGGAGATCTCATGGAAGCTGAGTGTTTGTGTCCTAACAAAGCGCAATGACGACCCTTAGAGCATTCGTTGTATGGTGAGCACGGACGTGGCACATGAAGAGGAGAGCAACCCATGCAAACCCAATGATACAAGATGATGTTTTATTAAGTCCTTGTTACGTAATGTTCGTAATTTCCTTCAGTCTGAACGGTGATGTTCATTTTTGTAAAGGCAATCGTTAGGTGACAGTGAATTAACACACAGTCACTGTGGAAACTGTAAGTCCACCTCTCGGCTAATATAACACACATTGCTCGGACACCAATGCATTTGAACCTGCCTTAAACAGCCTGATCGATACGCTGAGGAAAGCCCAGGGAAAGCCCGTAGAAATCGGGCTAAATCAGCAATCCTGATAACGTCGCCGTCGGTCCACCACTGATCCACACCCAAAGACAGAACTGTCTCATTCACCTTCTCTTTCCATTTACTAATCTTAATTTGATTAGATGATTTATAGACTGTCTGAATCCACGCGCTGCATAGATGCTGCATGCGCGTTGGCAAGGCTCTTAAACTCGACGCGGACTGATTCAGTGCATGCCTCGTGTATGGCACCAACCTGATGACAGCCAGGATGGTATTCTCGAGTAGCGCCCAACATTAGCCCATTTGAATGCCAAGAAATTATCTGGCGCTCATGAAGTCTGTGCAAATCCTATCTCCACCAATTACTCACAGAACCAATAAGTTCACTGAGATTTTCGTGAAAGCGTTTCACGGCACGCAGCTATTAGCATGACAGTGAATACGACTGGGGTACGGTTTTTTTGGAACTTCTCAAGTATTTGTTTCCAAACGAAGCTTATTATCTTTCCACTTCTCATGCTCCCACAGGTACACAGACGAGTTTGTCATTTTGTTATTGCTGAAGTCTTTCCAGCATTGTTCGGTAGTCTCGCCTATGCGGGCCCCGAAAGAAAATTCTTGTTTCATGTGAAACACGATTTTATTAAAGCAATTATTTGTGGTTGTGTAGCCCCACCTGAAGTAAACTAACCCCAGCCACGTCTTTTACGGCACCGTTGGTAATAGGGATCTTTGTAGGTGGCGCCGAATAACGCACAGACGAGAAGGTCAAGTATTAGTATAAAAAGGAAATCTCATCGGGAATGCGCGGTCAACCTGGAGCAAACGGCGATCGTGTCTCCTTCTTCAAGACTACATCCTGGGACTCGTCTGTTCGCTTCTACTGGAGCAAACAGTTATGGAGGGGAATCTGATGTATTTCCTGGAGCATACAGTACGTGACCTATCTCATGAAATCTGATAACGGAAAGTGATAAGAGAATTTTTGGGCGCTATTGACGTAGGGCATTTTGTTCGCTCACTTACATCCATCAATGAAATGTCCTTTTCTTGTTCAGAAATTGTGTTTGCGTAAGTATGTCAAGTAAAATAACAGTAGCGAAAATTGACGTTGGAATATGTTCGTGCAATTTCCTATGCTAATACATGTCTTAGACTCAAGTTACGCATCTAAGCGACTTTTTCATGGAAAGGATAGTAATTTACACGCGAGAGTTTTAATAAACAGATTTAGCCGGACTGGAAATTTTAGTACATGTCCGATGTTAACCATGGTGAGCAACCTGCTGACGAAAGGTTATTTTAAGAAAACCAGAGGTTTCATCAATTCCTAAGTGTCAAATTAGCAGATCTGTGCGAATTGGTGCACTAAAGTGCAGTGATAACGCAGATATGGATCCCTTCGTTTAAATGGGTTGAAATTTTGTTGTCGTTTGGAAAAGTCTACCTGATGTCACATAGATGACCACTACAGAATGGTCATTTCCAGCTTTAAACATATGACGCACTACTTGCCGTGTATTTTAGCTAATGCGCACACTTTATTCAGAAATAGAATGAGCAAAGCATTTATATTTTCATCAAAATATCAGTATCTATATGGGCGCTCTGAACGTGCATTCATAATCGAAGAACGGAGTCTAAAAGCGAGCAAAAACAGTGGAAACGGCCTCAATGTGCATAGAGGATGGCATGTTCTTGCGTTTACGGTAGAAAAATATTGGTATTTCTCAGGAACGTGAAAGAACCCGTCAAAAGTGTCAAATTTTTACTTGGCCTGAACGTACAAAAATGCAAAGTACACAGAGATCCTTCGACGGCGTGCAGTAATAAAGCACTTCCTTAAGAGATAACTTATTATGGAAAGTTTTCTTATTGATCCAAGGCATATTTGTTGATGACTTTCGATGTGGACAGTTATTTTTCTCGAAAATGAAGTTTGATGTTAGCATGAGTCTTCAAATATGACCCAAACGACCATCTTCGCGAAAAGGAGTGCCTGAACACTCGCTAATTCGATAAATGCCTTCAATAACAATCTTATTTTAAAGTTCTCAACAGACAGGCAATTCAGAATCTGTCTTTATGGGAGATCGGGTGAAAATACTGAAAATCATGAAGTATTCAGCAATATTTCGAGGCCGATCTGAAACTCAACGTAATCAAAAAAGGAACGAGAAGTGCAAATTAATTTAACGGAAGAAAAACTCCCTCTATAAACACAAAATTGTATGATTATGATCACGCCTGTCAGTTCTAATTAAATTTATTAGGCACAGACCGGCCTCATGGCATGTCACCTTATGAAGACTTTTGATCCTACGACGTCCCCCGCAAAATCCACCTTCTCTTGTTGAACACCATCTCATTTAACCGCAACTCGGTAATGAAATTATGAAACACTGGAAAACTGTTTTGGAATCTACACTCAGAATGTAGGCAGTTGACAAACCGTCGTATATGAAAGCACACTACTTATTAAACGATATTTCGATGTACACTCCACTAAAACACTGCTACTAGACGTGATTTTCTGTCTACTTTCATATTTACTACTTTTTTGATATGAGAATACATTCTATACTTTTGAAAACGAACTTTACTTAATTAGAGCCAAATGTGATTAAACTCGCGTCGTCCGGCGTGGCCTCGTAGCTCAGGTGGTTAGAGCGTTGGCTGCGCTAAAGCCTTCCCCTTACTGCGTGGGTTCGAATCCCACCGAGGCGCCGAGTTTTTCACAGTTGGGTCAATATGAATTAATTAGAGCCATTTCTGACGTTTTCGGGATATTGCGCTTTTCAAAATAAATCGACATTTCTAAACAACGCAACACTGTCTATAATATTTCTTTTATGCTTTTATTTATTTTAAACTCGTACTCAATTAACATAGGAATTTGACTCAGGAAATGCTGTCGGCTTGCGAGTGGTTGACAGTTACTCGTAAACTTCGACACATTTCATGAGTTAGGTCACTAACTGTACTTGATCCTACATGACAATTCCACCGTCGCTAATGACAACGCCTACCATGTGCTCAACGGAGTGGCCGGAGGACGGTGGCCTGCACATGAATTGGTTTACAGCGAGGCGGACTTGCACAGCACCTGCCGCCCTCCCTCACACACACACACACACCTGGCGTCGATGGCAGGCGAATGCCAAGACGACCAGGGACGAGTTCGGATACAATGGCTGACAAATTGCATCTTGATGCTTTGGTAAACTGCGTCCGACTAGATTTTTAGTTTACCTCGTTGCCTAAGACGAGACGATGGCGTTAGATTCAGGAGAGCAGTTCTGAGGCCAAGCCCTCCTCTTTGGATAACTGGGGGTAGATTTTTCTCAACTGTGCCGTTGGCTCCGGATAGTTGAACCGTCATCGGACTTACTCAGAATCTTACGCGGCGATGTGGCGCTCCTAGTATCCGACGGCAGACAGGAATTATCGATGACCGAGATAGCTATGTCGCTTGAGATGTGAAGAAACGGTGCAGAGGACAACATTTAGTCGGGACGCCTTCTTTGCGAGGGGAAGTTGTCACTGGATCCCGATCGTCGTCTCAATGGAGAAGTGGACTGCTTCGAATACCGGGGGCTGACGTTTCTCCCGAAAGGACAGGTTAGGAGGAGATCACTATCTGAGTGGAGGCGATCTCCGAATTTTTGCCACCCCTCATAACGACCCCTGGAGCCGTTTTTAATCGCAAGACGTCGCCAAATCTAGATACCATGACACCGCTCTACGCAGAATAGAATGGGCTACAAAATTTCACAAGTGTTGCAGCAGAAGAATGCTGCAAATGCGACATACTGATCTGAAGTCAGATGACATGGTTCGCTTTCATCGACAGACAAGTCAATACTGTTTGGCCAGACAGCCCATAAAATGAAATTACTGCTGTAGATTTGAACTCTCAATGACGTTGAGTGCAGAAAAAAATATGAAATGACTGATTAAGATACGACCTTCTGCCAGGAGCTGAAAGAACTGTTGGATCGAGTGGCGGATAGTTTATGGCACACAGGTTGGCCAAAATTGTCTGATAACTCGCTAAAAACTCGTAGAGCACACAGGCACCTACTGAGGGTACCACTTGCAACCGACTGAATTAGAACTGATCCGCTGCTATTTCCGTGATTACAGTGGGAGGGGGGGAACAATATGGCGTTTCGCTTCAACGAAATCTCATCTGAGATGCGGTTATTAACTCTAAGGTTCTTTTTTATCTACAGTATTGAAGAGTGTGTGAGAAAGAGAGAGGAATGTAAAACATGGCTTATAAGATCTTGTGTAAAAGAAGCCACTATGCTCATGCGCACCATATACACTCATCTACTCCTCTCTCTTTCCCTCTCTTTGGCGCAGGGGTCGGGGAGGGTATGAAGACATACTCAGGAGGACCGGAGGCGGGATCACGATTGGAGGCCGAAAAAACAGCCCGTATATGCAGCAACTCAATGCAGCAAATCGCAACCACTTAATCTCACAGAGAATTTAATGAAATTGCACATAAAACTACCTAGCAATAATAACAACACTCAAGATACCTTCCTTGACCAACGCATTCCTGAGCAAATAACTGGCCACGCATTGACAATGGCAGAGAAGATGCCAATGACATTTTTTTTTAAAAAAAACTATTGAATACATCTGTGCTCTCTGTTACCTCTGGACGGGCTGAAGTCTGTCCAGATTGAGGTGTCGCATCTGCACTGTCAGCAGTCAGTTTACCGGTTTGAGTATGCCTCTGACAACGCATGAAGATTGCAATTACGACAGCTAGCAGACTTGCAGATATATGATTTCAAGGGTGCTTTCTCAAGGCATAGCAGCAATAAGTATTAGGTGGCGGGAAACCAGGTCTACGACGGAGGTTAAATGAGGTAGGGTAACTGACGGGAAAACTACTGGCCTTAAGTTGTGAGAAGTCTGAATTAGGTTGGGGAGTAAATGACTTAAGGCAATTGAAATAAGGACTATTGGTAGGATGAATAATAGGGAGTTAGTTGGTGGCCGGTGTAGGGAACAAAGCATTGGACCTACGGTGCTTATGAACCAGTTGTGTTGAAAAGGCTTAGTAAATCTAAGACGCAGCAGCGTACCATCAAATGGAATTACGCTACACTGCTTTTGGGTCAGAGTCGGATTGAGTTTTTGATGCGCATTGCTCTAACGCCATGCCTCAGCTGACTTAAATGGAAAACTCGGAGGAAGTGGTTGATGATGCAAACCTGTTGTTCAACCAACCCAAGAATGCTTCTACGTAATGCTGATTACGTGTGTTCCTTCATTTCACGTTTGCCAGTTTATCTACAGAGGATTCTCAGCTGCTTTAGCTGTCTCTGGGCGCCCGTTACAATCCTTGGTGATCTATGATTCAACTGAATGGTCTTCATTCCCGGCTGTTGCTTTTATAAAAAATATGTGCACGAGAAGGCATATCTTGACATTGCCTAGCGATCTTCAACTGCCTAACGAACCAACATTGACGCACCCACCGACTGAGGACAGCCTATATGCCTCCATTTATTCATTTAGTAGCCGTGGATATGACTTGAAGTTGGCTGGAAACCTACGGACGATCCCATTGCGTAACTAATTCAGCTCTAAAATAAGTGCAAACCCAGCTGGTCAATTTTATTTTGGTCTCGTATTCAGTGTCGACTTACACTGTCATCCACTTCTGTTCGGCCACCCATTACTCATGGATTGTCATTCTTTTTAATGTGACCTTCATTTGGTATGTCAGTCGTGATGTCGACAGGCGAAATGTTGCATAGTCACCCTCATCCCCACCTTCAACCGCGCTGAACCTAATCATCCTCTCAGTTGACGTAACTTTAACCATTTGCGCATCACCGCGTAGTTGCTGCCGAATTAGCCTCGTAATGACTCCTGCCTCAAATATGAAATTAGTCAACTGGAACTTGTTACCGTATGCTAGTGAGAGTTCACTGAATTCTCGGCAAGATGTTGTTCGGTAGCCCCACCTGATGGACACAATACTGTTGGGGTTGGGGTTAAGGGTTAGGGTTAGGAGTTAGAATTAGGAGTCGCCCGTGAGTTCCCCGGGCCCACCTGTAAAAATCCCTAGTATCACCGGTTCCGTATTTGACGTGACTGGGGTTTGCTTAGTTCAGGTGGGACTACCAAACCACATCCGACCAAATTTTCAACTAACCGGATACGCCAAATCAACCATTGCTGATCCTCCCCATGCCTTCCATTTGATCGTTTGAAAATCTCTCCTACTCAGTTTATTCTCGTTAGCCAACGGTTTTAAACCTATATTGTTATAGAGTGAAGAGGTCAACCGGATGATTTCCAGAAGAAGCCAATTAATCAGTTAACTGAAGAACTCCGCCCGAGACCCCCACGACCTCTGTCTGCACACCAGGCTGAAGATGCGTAAAGTTGTCGTCTTGAGGATATTTATGTACGGACCGGAGTACCGGACACTATAATTCAGGCATTCTGGGATTCTCCGCCACGTCCGATCTACACAACTTCACCCTATATGCGCGTATTGGTAGTCGGCTCTGTTTTCGTGAGCGCTTGCAACCTCTATCACGCATTCGCTATTTCTTCTTCACTTCCATGCTCTACTTGCGAACTCCATTATCGCTGAATGACGAGTATTCCCACGAGACAGATCGTCTTCTTTTTCTGTGTTAAAACACCTAATAAAGAGTAATTTAGACTTTTCTTTTGATATCCGTGGTACTGTCATCCCATTCAAAGTGTTCAGTTGCCTATCCAGATGAACGTGCGATATTTATTCTGCTTCAATTTGTCAAAATCCCCCAATAACATTTCGCTCCCATCTTGACCAATTGCATGTGCTGTCATAAAGTAGTGCGTGTCAGCGACACTGCAGATGTGATGTGTGATGCCACCTGACTTATCCATTCTATGGTTCCCACTGTCTTTGGAGGACTTGGCAGTTGTATGTATGGGTCAGAAAATGTGTCTTTGTTCATGAGTATTGATCAATGCATGTCATAGTTGGCGCATGAGATTTTGACCTCTGACTTTGCTTTCCTATGTTTCTTATGCAGGTCTGTCAGCACACCGCCAGTTGATTCGGAAGCAGGTTTGATTTCTGTGTTGAAAAGTAGGCGAGCATTGTGTCGCCTCAGCGTCGCTCTCGAGTGGCCCATTGCATATGCAAAGCCAGTAAGGCTTTGACTGACTGCAGGCTTCCGTCTGGAACCGCCACGGACTTCCACTCAACACAAAGCTCCGTTTGCACCGCTCATGCATATACAAGCACCCATTCACCTTTTGTCCTCCCATTCCATCCCCCTCCTTCGCCTGCTTTACTCGATTTATATGAAGAAAACCATTTAATACTCTTTCGAGTGACCTGCACCTTTTCGTCGGCGAAATCCCTTCAATTGTCAGGTATACCCGCCACTGTATGATGGGTCCCTTTCCTCATATTGGCTCAGTATGCTCCAAGGTGCAGGACTGACTTCCGTCCGCTCTCGAAATCTAGTTGCCTGAGAGGTTTTAAGACGGTGAATTACCCAGAGCTCAGGGCAACCATGTAATTGCGCAATTCACTGCTTGGGGAAATGGGGAATCCTAATCTGCGCCTGCATACTAGTATTTGTCTCTCCAGTCGAGGACACCATTTGACGTGCTTAAGAATGCTTCGTGAGGGCAAATCATTTCAGGCCTTCCGTTTTCCTTAGTAGCTGCATGTTAGGTCGTTTTATGAAGCCCACAATCGTCGAGAAACGATGTTGAACAGCGGTGGAGACTCCTTCTTCATTACGCCAAATACTTCGACATCTACTGAAATTCCGAAGTATGTCTAAACAATAAATATATTTTCTCTCCACGACAGTTCGACCGTCGATTTCGACGATGTCCACCGTGTGCCCCACAGCTGCAGCAGCGGTGGGAGCAGGAACGGTGACTTACGCAGGGGTTTATAGTGCCAGTAGACCTGCGCTGCTTCTGCATACACTCTCTCCTCCTCCCTCGCCCGAGCCCGGTTTCAAGACAGAGTCAAGAAGACCGGAGAAGAGGGAGGCCGCAGGTGGATGGCTCGGACGGATCCTCACCTTGGCGTTCCACCACACTGCCTGGTTCACACAACAAATAACCAGGATTTTCACCAACACAACTGAGTTTGGAGGCTGACACGACCGAAACCACACCTAGGCGTACCGCCAACGCCTGGCTCGGATCCCACACTGTGGTGGGAGTGCCATAAAGGTCACATTAAGAAGCAGCCATTGCAGCCTGACTCTCAGACCACCACCAGTCGAGGAGGAGGTCTAAGTTACCCCGTCAGTTGGCAACCTTCCAAGCCACGGCTTTTAGCGTATCGTGATATCTTCAAGCGCGTCAGATTGTTTATAGTGAGGAGAAGTGCGCTGAGTCGTTGACCTCACTCTCTCTTCCCACTCCCACACCCCAGCCACTTTCCGAGCCGGTCAGAAGACTGGAGTGGGAAATGGGTGCGGTGGCTGGCACGGTCGACTGACCATGCCTGCGCGCGCCACAGCACGACCTGGCCCCCCATACACACACCCCAGGATTTCACACAACGGGCGTTGAATGTGAACGTGTATTTAGATCGTTTACTATGGTGGATCAAATGACGGCCGAAGCATGTACTGTTTGTGTCTCATATGTGCAAACCGTGCCGCAGAAGTCGTACGATTTCCCCAGTTTTCTTATTAATGCAACTTTGGAAGGGCTATTTGTATGCCTTCCTCATGGACAGTTCACATTCTACCTTCGTTTACCCGGACTATTCCATCTAACTGCCAGTTATCTAAGGCCTAAACCATTCCCAAAGTAACGTGTCAGAACTATTACATCCCTTTGATGATGAAGTGCATTTTGAGGGCTAGAAACTAGGCGTCGTGGTACTGACCACCGAATTGTCTCCTCTCCCCTCCACCCACGTCACAGCACAATTCTGTATTTGCCTCACTCCTGGCTGAATTTATATCTATAGTTTATTGTGTCTGTAGCAAATAACATTGACAATGGTCGGAATCAGTGGGAACATTTGAGGCTGCAGAGGTCTGACAGTAGGGAAATGGGGATCGTGCATACACGAAAACAAGCGTCCCAAGTTGCTGCCCACACTTAACGAAAGAGGTCACTGGTTTAACCATGAATTCTCTCCGATACTTCGATTTGAGTGATTGCAAAAGGAAGGCGGTGGGTGGATTGGAGACTGGGTCGTTGATTGTACCCCAGTCAAGCGGTAAATCGACTTCGTGCTGACTGGCAGTATTACCCTGCTGTCAAAACTATGCATTCATATTTCTAAGCATTTGATCCTCCCGTTAAAACTTCCTTAGTAATGCTTGTCCCTTATGATGTCCAGCAGTTTTACATTGTTTGGTATTTTAAATCTAGCAGAATTAGCCCTTAAAGTATTGTCTGTGTCGACGGACAGAAATTTGAGAGACTGCTATCCGCATTCCAAACAATAGTACCAGCTTAGGCAGAAAGTTATTGCCGACAAAGACAAGGGAGACTTGAATGGCCATTTCTGGCTAATTAGCCGTCGTCAGCCAGTCATACCCAACCCCGATGTGTGGAACACATGACGCCCGAACTCACGACCTGTTAGTTAGAATTCCAATGTCTCTAACCACTGAGTCGACGACTCGCGATTTCGAGCTCCAGGTATTCCACACTTCGTGGTTGGGTATGACTGGTTGACGACGGCTAATAAGCCAGAAATGGCCATTCCAGTCTCCCTTGTCTTTGTCGATAATGCCATTCTGCCTATATCATGCGCCGCTGTGCGACCGCTAGTCGGGCTCGAGAGAGAGCCCTTAGGGCACAACGGAACGAGTGAGTTCCGTAAGAAAGACCGGTGAGCGCCCCTCTACAATTACCAGCTTATTTGCCTAATAGCAGTAAGTTAATCTTTGATGGCAATTTGCTATCGATGCAGGATGCATTGTTCAATGTCCGAAATTGGGAATCGGAAGTTATTATTAGTTTCCTTAACAGTAGGTGATGATTTTGATGACAGTCTCGGAGGCTGGCGATTATGCCAGTTATTCTTCCTCGTGGCGTCTTCAGTAGGATCCTGGTGATATTTGAGAAGCACAGGCCGGTAGGGCTCGCAAACAAGACGCATAGTCCTCATTTACTATTTTGCTTAATAGCTCTCTGTTCCTGCCTCCGACCATTATGACAGTTTTAAAATGCACAGAGATCACATACAGAACGCAAATACAGCAAGGCTGATGAAGTGCTCGTTGTTCTCACTGTGAGAAGATGATATCTGGTTTTCGGCGAGGTAATGACTTACTCAAAATAGACAAAGAGAGGCTAAACGGAGCAGTATCCCGATTTCAGCCAGCGTAAATCAACTTCGATTTTCTTTACGCCGTCAGTCAGAGTGTGGACTCGTGGGTGAGTCTAATCAGTGTGCACACAGGGCATCGCAAATTGTATGCAATAGAGCCCCTCCTGTAGAATAAACCCAGGCAATTCGTTAATTTGGGTTAGTTTACCAGATTTGGGTACGCACATTGAAATGGGTGTGTCATAACGAAAACGATCAGCCGTCTATGCTTGCATGAGGTCTATTTACACCGGTTAGAAATTCGTGTTAGCCTGACTTTCAAGTATTCTGTGAGTAAAGTATGACTGGACACGAATAGCAGCCGACGGGGAGTATGCATCATGCATCGTTAAAGGCTACCTGCTTCTCGTATCTTCATGGTCAGATGTTTTGCACGAATAGCACTCGGCCGGACAACGCCGCATCGCTGCCCTGCTCTGCTCTCAGGTCATTTTACACTCAGAATATCGATAGTATTCATCAACCGCTCTTAATACTTAGGACTTGTGAGGTATTATTCGTTAGTCCGTGAGAACATTAGCGTTAACGTCATTACAAGTCAAACGGTAAAAGAAGACGGGACTAGATAGTTAAAGGTAAATTAATCCGGTAACCAGCCACAACTTCATAAAAATGAGGCCTTTCGTCAGCAGGTTGCTCACCATGGTTAACATCGGACACGAAATAAAATTTCTAGTCCGGCTAAATCTGTTTATTAAAACTCTCGCGTGTAAATTACTATCCTTTCCACGAAAAAGTCGCTTAGATGCGTAACTTGAGTCTAAGACATGTATTAGCATAGGACATTGCACGAACATATTCCAACGTAAATTTTCGCTACTGATATTTTAATTGACATACTTACGCAAACACAATTTCCGAACAAGAAAAGGACATTTCATTGATGGATGTAAGTGAGCGAACAAAATGCCCTACGTCAATAGCGCCCAAAAATTCTCTTATCACTTTCCGTTATCAGATTTCATGAGATAGGTCACGTACTGTATGCTCCAGGAAATACATCAGATTCCCCTCCATAACTGTTTGCTCCAGTAGAAGCGAACAGACGAGTCCCAGGATGTAGTCTTGAAGAAGGAGACACGATCGCCGTTTGCTCCAGGTTGACCGCGCATTCCCGATGAGATTTCCTTTTTATACTAATACTTGACCTTCTCGTCTGTGCGTTATTCGGCGCCACCTACAAAGATCCCTATTACCAACGGTGCCGTAAAAGACGTGGCTGGGGTTAGTTTACATCAGGTTGGGCTACATAACCACAAATAATTGCTTTAATAAAGACGTGTTTCACATGGGCCAAGAATTTTCTTTCGGGGCCCGCATAGGCGGGACTACCGAACAGTGCTGGAAAGACTTCAGCAATAACAAAATGACGAACTCGTCTGTGTATCTGTGGGAGCATGAGAAGTGGAAAGATAATAAGCTTCGTTTGGAAACAAATACTTGAGAAGTTCCAACAAAACCGTACCCCAGTCGTATTCACTGTCATGCTAATGGCGGCGTGCCGTGAAACGCTTTCACGAAAATCTCAGTGAACTTATTGGTTCTGTGAGTAATTGGTGGAGATAGGATTTGCACAGACTTCATGAGCGCCAGATAATTTCTTGGCATTCAAATGGGCTAATGTTGGGCGCTACTCGAGAATACCATCCTGGCTGTCATCAGGTTGGTGCCATACACGAGGCATGCACTGAATCAGTCCGCGTCGAGTTTAAGAGCCTTGCCAACGCGCATGCAGCATCTATGCAGCGCGTGGATTCAGACAGTCTATAAATCATCTAATCAAATTAAGATTAGTAAATGGAAAGAGAAGGTGAATGAGACAGTTCTGTCTTTGGGTGTGGATCAGTGGTGGACCGACGGCGACGTTATCAGGATTGCTGATTTAGCCCGATTTCTACGGGCTGTCCCTGGGCTTTCCTCAGCGTATCAAACAGGCTGTTTAAGGCAGGTTCAAATGCATTGGTGTCCGAGCAATGTGTGTTATATTAGCCGAGAGATGGACTGACATTTTCCACAGTGACTGTGTGTTAATTCACTGTCACCTAACGATTGCCTTTACAAAAATGACCATCACCGTTCAGACACAAGAAAATTACGAAAATTGCGTAACAAGGACTTAATAAAACATCATCTTGTATCATTGGGTTTGCATGGGTTGCTCTCCTCTTCATGTGCCACGTCCGTGCTCACCATACAACGAATGCTCTAAGGGTCGTCATTGCGCTTTGTTAGGACACAAACACTCAGCTTCCATGAGATCTCCTACAGGATTTCTGTTGTCAAACCCGTACTCCATGGCTTACTTACTTCGCCAAGTATACTTGTTCGTAGTCCCGCTCAAAACCACTAATAAGTCTGTTAAATTCATGTGAGTTTACGTAGAAAAAGTTACCTAGAAAGGGTTGTCAAAATGACTCCATAAAAGAGTCATTCATGTTCCCTAATCGGGAAACGGTTGCTCCGGATTTGCTTTCGAAATATGCGACAGGCACATTTCCCACGCTTATTTCAGCCCTGTGCTGTCTAGGCCAAACATTGAACTTCGTCTACGTCGGCCCCTATTATTTGACGCGATATCGGGACCCTTAGAGCTCTCTTCCTTTGACAATGGTCGCACCGTAATGCACATCTGTCGGTGTGCAGTCTGCTACATTGGCAGTTTGCTACGCTGTATAGCAGTTCCCTTGTCTGGCCGAATTCAACCAACTTCTTCGACTTCCCTTATTAAGGAATGTTTTCTTATTGATCCAAGTCACATTTGTTGATGACTTTCGTTGTGGACAGTCATTTTTCTCGAAAATGAATTTTGATGCTTGAATGAGTCTTCAAATGTGACCCAAACGACCATCTTCGTGAAAAGGAGCGCCCGAGCACTCACTAATTCGGTAAACGCCTTCAAGAACAATGTTATTTTAAAGTTCTCAATAGACAGGTAATTCAGAATTTGTCTTTATGTGCGATCGGGTGAAAACACTGAAAATCATGAAGTATTCAGCAATATTTCGAGGCCGATCTGAAACGCAACGTAATCAACAAGGAACGAGCAGTGTAAATTAATTTAACGGAAGAAAAATTCTCTCTATAAACACAGAATGATATGTTTACGATCACGCCTGTCAGTTCTATTTAAATTTATTAGGCACCGACCGGCCTCATGGCTTTTGATCCTACGACGTCACCATCGGCAAAATCAGGCAAAATCCAGCTTCTCTTGTTGAACACCATCTTATTTAGCTAAAAAGTAAAAGAAATTATGAAACACTGGAAACCTGTTTTGGAATCTACACTCAGAATGTAGGCAGTTGACAAACCGTCGCATATGAAATCACACTACTTATTAAACGATATTTAGATGTACACTTCACTAAAATAATGTTGTTCGACGTTATTTTATGTCTTCATTCATATTTACTACTTTTTTGATATGAGAATACATTCTATACATCTGAAAACGAACTTTTCTTAATAAGAGCCATTTCTGACATTTTCGGGATATTGCGCTTTTCAAAATAAATCGACATTTCTAAACTACGCAACACTGTCTATAATATTTCTTTTATGTTTTTTATTCTTTTAGAGTTGTATTTAATTAGCATAAACATTTGACTCATGAAATGATGTCGGCTTGCGAGTGGTTGGCAATCATTCGTAAATTTTTACACATTTCATGAGTTAGGTCACTAACTGTATGTCGGTGTGCAGTCTAATACATTGGCAATTTGCAACGCAAGATAGCAGTGCACTTGTCTGGGTTTGCATGGGTTGCTCTCCTGTAAGATAGCAATATTCGAGAACGGGGAAGAACAGTCATTCCAAAAAGTTTTAATTCACTACGCATCATCCCGTGCATTTCGTTCATGAGGCTGAGGATTGCAGATGATTTAAGGATAGATTTCAGTTAATGGCGAAGACACCGCGAGATCTCTGGTAAAGTATAGGTCGTGTAACACTGCCACTATGTTTGTTTTAGTAAGCTTTGTTTATTATCTTATTTTCTTTTCTTAAGCCAATATATATACTGCAGTCCTTGTGCGACCACTACCCTTATCTGCCACTGTCTCTGATGATGGGTCCGAGTGAGAATATGAAATATCAGGACAATAAACATCTTGTTCCAGTTGTCGCATCTACCTCTCCTATGATGGATGCACGTAGGTGCCCCGGGCACGCATCCGACCGCCTCAGGTAGATGAATTCGCCGTTGACGAATTAGGTTGGTGCGTGATGTGCATGTGCAGTTACATTCATTACGGGTAGGATAGGTTGGCAGCTGTTGAACTGGTGATGGTGGTTGCGCTACTGCTGCTGCTGCTGCTGCTGCTGCTGCTGCTGCTGATTATGATTATGGAGACTCTGGTAGAGTGACTTCTAGTGGTGTTGATTGTTGTGGTGTTTTGGGCATGTGCGAGGTAGTTTTGGTATGTGGATATCAGGGTGAACCTCGCCGTCGTGCATTCGAAGTCTTAATGTCCGACCTCCTGCTTGTGACCTTGACCTGTAACTGTGTCAGCAAAATGAATTTATAAGTATGATGAGGGAGCAAGGATAGAGTTTTCTGCTGTCATTCGAATTTCTGGAGGGTTTTTTAGTGTCCGTTGCGATTCGCTGTGTCGACAGCTGTGTCGACAAGTTAACAAAGGTAGTATAGAGGCCGGCCCTCACTTCGGCACAGAATCCGCATGGCAACTATGCCTAAGGCGGACAAGATTATGGACCTTGGCGACAGTGATGCCCGCACTTGGACAGGCCACGCGACCTGGGAGAAAGCGTCGGGTCCCCATGGACTCGGTGGCTTCAACCACAACAGTCTCTTCTATCTTAGAACCTACACAGCCCACGGCCTTCCACTTTCCAATGCGAGAGATTGTTACCATGATTCACCCTCGATCTCAACGCTGGTGGCTGTTGGAATACATTCTGATTCGGAGACCAGATTGACGGGAAGAGCTATTGACTAAGGTGGTCTGCGACGCCGACGGTTGGACAGTTCACTGGCTCGTCCTCTCGAGGATGAGACTCCAACCGCAACATCGTAGTAGATTGCATGCTCGGCGACCATCAGGTAAGTTAACACTGCTTTGTTGAATTTGTCTGCTCACCGCTTATACTTCAGCATTCAATTGGTTCAGCGTCAGGAAAATCTGTATGTTCCGGACGACAACGTCGCTTTGGAGACACAGTGGTGTCAGCAGCAGAAAGCAGTCTACTCCACCGCCCTGGGCGTCCTCGGTCGAACATGCTGTCAACGCCGTTATCGGTTTGACGACAACGACGACGCAGAAACCAGCAACGCACTCTCTCAGAAGAATAAGAATAAGTAGAAGAAGAAGATGATGATGATGAAGAAGAAGAAGAAGAAGAAGAGGGTGCAATATGACTGCATCAACCGTCGGACAGGCGTAGACAGAGCGGCCTTCCTCAAATTCATTCGCTTTGTGCAGCACTGACTGCGGGAAATGGGGGATCCGTGGACGGATAGCAAATTGAATAAAATCCAAGGATAAACAAACCCCAAAGATGAAGAAAATTTCTTCGCCGCCATCAAGAATGTCTACGGCCGCTGCACCAATTCAATCGCATCGCTGCTCACCATCGGAATAACAACTCTCCTCACCGGTCCCAGCAGTTCGGAAACGCCGCGACCATTGTCCATCTCTAAAAGCGGAATGGGGACCGTCAACTCTGCGATGATCATAGAGCAATCCGGCTGTTCAAAAATGTAGAGAAACTCTTCGTCTGCAGCCATCTCAATCGCCCCACCGGCCAGCTGGAGCCAGGACTCCCCTCAAAATACCATTGTGGATTTTTCGAAACTGTAGCACGATAGATACGATCCTAACCGCCAGCCAACTGGAGGATAAGTGTGGCGAAATGATGGCCGGCTTCTATACTACATTTGTAGACTTGAAAGCGCTTTCGATACAGCGAATCACAACGAACACTGGAAAGCCGTCCAGAAATTCGAATGTCAGCAGTGTTTTACTGGCATGTTATCTAACCTACACGACGGAATAATGCTACGTATCGCAGACAGTGGAAGATTCCCAGAGGCATTAGTAGTGAACTTTACGTTGATCCTGTGAATTGCACTCGCTGCCATCCTCTTCAGCCTCCACCACGCTAACTGATGCATACCATGATGAGCGTTCTTGGATCAGCGTCGTCTACAGGTCGGACAGCCAAATTCTCATTACCCGGCGCATGCAGACCCCAGTGCCTCTCTCCATGACCTCTATTTCCGGCCTGTTATTTATGGCCAACTCTGCACCCAGCACTGCGACTGAAGCGGATACGCAACGAATCATGGAGCTCATCACCGTCTGCTCTGTTTACTTCGGGCCGACCGTCAATACGGATGAATCGGTAGTCATGCTCTAGCCGGCGTCCAATTGACAAAACAATGACCCTCGTGCAATGCCAAAGGAACCCAAAGCAAAAATGCGGACAACTTTGCCTACCCAGGTAGTACACTCTTCTTTAACACCAAAACAGACGACGGCATTGAGCATCGGATCTCCAAAGTCTGCCAGGCTTTCGACCGACGGCATGCCTCCGTCTGGGACCGCCAATGATATTCTCTTAACAAGGACGGCAATCCTGACAATGGTCGGACACGTGGCCATGAACCTCAGCAGTAGCGCAGGTCTCGAGTTAGTTTACAGGGAGTTACTACACTTGTATCCTAATTCCACTCTAAAACCAACAATTACCATAACACTCTCTTTAACCTTATAACTTACCCGAATAGTAATCCTTACTTTAACATCAATGCCAACCCCAGTATTATCCATAACGCTAAATCTACCCCGCCTGGAATTTAGGAAAATGTCACCTGCACCACTGGGGGTCCAAATTTCCGTGTTCAACTCTGAGACCGCCATTATACAGACGGACACATGAAATAACTACCTCAATCAAACCAGGAAACCCAATAACTCCAACATCAGCTGACTTCGTAGAATACTGAATTTGATTAGCAGAATAGGATACTGAACACGGGGCCCTTGCAACGGACAGAAGCCTGTTAATGTTTTATTAATACAGGGAATAATTTTAGTCATCAAAGTATGCACCCATATTGCTCATACACATTTTCCACTTCGGCGACACCTCGTCCAGTCCGGTGGTGCAAAAGCCTGGTAACCGAGAGTGAATAAAATTTTTGGAGGTATAATTTACCGCATTGTCAGAATTAAAATGATTTTCTAGCAAAAAAGCCCCCAAGTTCCGGATGAAGTGGTGGTCGGGGAGAACAAGATTTGGTGAGTATGGTGAATGAGGGAGGGCTTCCAGCGTCAACTCCTCTAGTTCTGCCACTGTGCGAGGTGTGGCCAAAAACAAAACGAACAAAACAAAAGTAAGTCAAATAACAGTGCCAACATGAAAAAAGAAGGTATTTATTTTGAGCAAATGTTTCACTTCAAACTTTATGCTTGACTATCCAATGCCATCGCCTCCAAATACGTGCTCTTGATCATATTCGACCAAAGTTCAACTCAGCACTCATTGTGTACCAGGTGGAAATGGGAAATCTGCAAAGTATACTTTGATTGGAGGAGACGAACTGCGCTGGCGGGATCTGCAGAAAAGTCGCCTCAATAGTTACCGGAATATATCTTACGGAGGGTTGCAAAAACGAATGGGTTGTTATTCCTCAAGTGTGAGGGCTAGACAGGCTGGAGAGGCCTATCCGATAGAGTCACTAGTATCTCTTCCTCAGGTAAGATCGAGGATGAATTCAGTTCACCACAGAACGCTTTTGTTGGAAATGTGTAACCGAAAAAAATTGGGACCGGTTGGACCTGGTCTCCGTTGTCGTTTGCGTATGCAGTCCAATTGTCCTCAAGAAATTTGCGAATTCCCAAGACAAAAAAGCAGCGTCACAACGCACCCATATTGATGATGATTTAGTCGACCAGATGGCTACCAGGTTCAAATTAATTATCTATATCCACCAAAACACAAATTAGTTAATTTAGTCTAGTAGTCATGCGATGGATTCTAGACTGATTGTCTGGAAAATCCTGCTTGAGTAGTCAGCACAGTAGGCTGGACAGGCAGTTCTTCTCAACAGCCTGTGTTACTGAATTTTTGGATGAGGTGAGTTTGTGAGTGGTCTTTTTGGAATGATCTTAAGGACACGATAAAATAATCGTCACTCAGACTCCCGTGCTTGCGTAGGCTAGTACACGGCGAATGTCAATGCAATTACAACGTCCTACTCACAGCATTTTGGTAACATTTGTTATTTAAAAGTTTATTGAAAACAATCAACCACAATGTGAATGCATACTCGCGTCATTGTCGTCTGACCGAATAAGATCAACGTCAAATGTAAATAGAATTACTGCTGTAAACTCCAAATACGCTGGATTATTCGAAAATGTTTTTACATGGGCTGACGTAGATCACACCCAAACTGTAATCGGGGTTACGTCCATCACCTGTGGTGGTGGTGGTGGTGGTGGTGGTGGTGGTGGTGGTGGTGGTGGTGGTGGTGGTGGAGCAATAACAGTAGCTGCGGAAGTTGCGACTACGTTGGGGAAACCGGCTGACGGCTGCAAACGCGAATGCACGAGCATAAGTTGGCCGTGCGAAGGTTGGACCCAAAGTCGGAGGTAGCAACCCATGCCGCGCAAATGGGACACATCTTCAACTTTGACGCCGTTGAGATTGTGGGTCGGGGTGGCGATCACACAGCAAGGCAATTGCAAGAAGCCTGGATGTCCACCGACCGCTCTGTCAACCGCCACATCAATTTGCCTCCCCCTTATCTGAATTTACGAACCTTCTTTGCGGGGGACAGTCACGGCGCGGGACAATCGGGGCCGTCAGTCATCACCGCGGCCGACGGGGGCGATTCAGGTCATGGTGACATGCGGGTTGGATGCAGCCACACAAGCGGCATTGGCGGATCACGCATTGGACAAAGGGCACCATAATAAGGAGTGCTGTGCACAGGACCTCCCAGTCCCTGAAGATGGGTAGACGAGTAAACTACCCGAAACGTCGGATTTCAAATAAACCCCTCCCGGTGAACGCCCACTCTTCTTTTGAGTAGTAGTATTATTGAGCTTAGGAAGAGAGGAGAATGAGTATAATGACCCCTTACATGGGGTTATTAATGCGGTAAGAGGTTCATGATTGTTATTTTTGTTAAAATTACATGTGCTTTCCTTTTGATGACCCTAAGAATCACGATGATAGCGATGGTTCTGATGACAATTGTAGTATGTCGTAGATATCGTGTGGGTAGTGAACATACCATTTTCTTCAGGGTTTAGATACCCCAGGGTGCTTTACTCTTTTCCCCTCGTCACTGTCCGGCCATTCATTCACGGCACTCTGAGGGCCTTGCATCAGTTCTATTGAGTAGCGCATTCCTCTTCCTCTTCGGGTGAATCCTGTCTGCTTTTCACATATATTGTACGGCTACAAGTCTGAAATTTTGTGGTTCGACTCTCTCTTCCTCTCTCTTAAGGCGTGTTTTTCTATCACCATTTAAGCTGACCCTCGGAACCATTTTCACGTTGTAATTGCATTGACATTCGCCGTGTACTAGCCTACGCAAGCACGGGAGTCTGAGTGACGATTATTTTATCGTGTCCTTAAGATCATTCCAAAAAGACCACTCACAAACTCACCTCATCCAAAAATTCAGTAACACAGGCTGTTGAGAAGAACTGCCTGTCCAGCCTACTGTGCTGACTACTCAAGCAGGATTTTCCAGACAATCAGTCTAGAATCCATCGCATGACTACTAGACTAAATTAACTAATTTGTGTTTTGGTGGATATAGATAATTAATTTGAACCTGGTAGCCATCTGGTCGACTAAATCATCATCAATATGGGTGCGTTGTGACGCTGCTTTTTTGTCTTGGGAATTCGCAAATTTCTTGAGGACAATTGGACTGCATACGCAAACGACAACGGAGACCAGGTCCAACCGGTCCCAATTTTTTTCGGTTACACATTTCCAACAAAAGCGTTCTGTGGTGAACTGAATTCATCCTCGATCTTACCTGAGGAAGAGATACTAGTGACTCTATCGGATAGGCCTCTCCAGCCTGTCTAGCCCTCACACTTGAGGAATAACAACCCATTCGTTTTTGCAACCCTCCGTAAGATATATTCCGGTAACTATTGAGGCCACTTTTCTGCAGATCCCGCCAGCGCAGTTCGTCTCCTCCAATGAAAGCATGCTTTGTAGATTTCCCAATTCTGGTGGCCTAAAAACCAAACTGTTTATGAAAACGACAATCACGAAGCAAGTACTGAATTTCAACAGTAACCAATCAATCAATCACAAACGCAGTTGCGAAAGGTCGATGTCGGCTCATTGAGACGCATTGTGGCGAAACTGAGACCAAAACCAACCGGTCCCAAATTTTGGCGGGTTCTTCCGTCCGCGAATAACGTCTCGGAAGCCGGCAGCCACCTTCTCACTCCACTTGGGATTGGGGTTGCACACGGGCCGGAAGTAACCATCAGGCGCCAAGTCATGAGACCGAAAGACCCGCTGCCACGGCAGGAAATGTCAGGAGTCGTTTACCGTATCTGGCTCAGGTGCAATAACACCGACCGACAGACGCATGGCGAGACCCCAAGATACGGCTTTGGCCCGATTCTATGGCCTCCCTAAGGTGCACAAAGACGGCGCTCCTCTCCGACCCATCGTATCGCTCAAAGGGACTCCAACGTACGGACTGGCTAGGTGGCTGTTCCGGCGTCTCAAGTTCCTGACCGCTGAGTCAGACGCCACGGTCTCTTCGTCAGCACAATTCCTGGAGAAACTCAAAGGGGTAAGCATCCATTCAAACGAGGTCATGGTATCTTTTGATGTTACATCCCTTTTTACTTCTATTCCCCACGACCTGGCGATCGAGACAATTGAGCTGCTACTACAAAGCAAATATGATGAAACGGAGAACCGTCTTGGACACGCCCAAATCCTTCAGCTCCTGAAGCTCTGTCTCAGGACGTACTTCACGTTCAACGGGACAATCTACGAACAGGTGAAGGGCACACCAATGGGTTCGCCGATTTCGGGATTCATCGCCGAGGCGGTCCTGCAACGGTTAGAATCGCTGGTCTTCCAACACCACAGACCGAAATTCTGGGCCCGGTATGTGGATGATACCTTCGTCGTCATCGAACGGGATCACGTGTTGACATTCCAAGAACATCTCAACGCCGTCTTCCCGGACATCCAATTTACGATGGAGGAGGAAGAGAACAACCAGCTGGCCTTCCTGGATGTCCTCGTATGCCGCAAGGATTGTGGTGGACTAAAGACCAAAGTGTTCAGGAAAGCGACAAATACGATGCAAATACTGAACTTCAACAGTAACCACCCAATCAGCCACAAACGCAGTTGTGTAAGGACGCTCTATCGGCGTGTCGAAACGCACTGCAGTGAGCCGGAAGACAAAATTGCCGAACTACAATACCTCCGACGGGTCTTCAAAGCCAATAGCTACCCGCGCAACTTTGTCAACCGGTGCATACACAAAATGGGCCAAAGGCCTAACCGCACGGACACCAAAGTTTGGCGTGCGTTTCCATGTGTCAAGAACGTTTCGGAAGCTGTTGGCCGCCTTCTAGCACCATTTGGCGTTGGAGTGGCACACAGACCGGAGGCAACCATCAGGCGTCTGGTCATGAAACTGAAAGACCCACTGCCACGGCAAGAAACGTCTGGAGTCGTTTATTGGATCTGGTGCAGTTGCGGACAAAGCAACTACGTCGGAGAAACCGGAAGACAGCTCCGAACGAGAATGGCCAAACACGCGACAGCGGTGCGCAGAAATGGCGCCAGCTCTCAAGTTGCGGCTCATTTGACGAGATCCGGCCACACATTCAAATTCGATGAGGCCGAAATTCTCGCAAGAGGTAACAACCGCGTGAGCCGGGAGCTACTTGAATCATGGTTTACTGGCCCCCAGTCCATCAACAAGAGCAACGATCTTCCCACTCCATACTGCGTGCTAAAATTTTGCCTAGGCGGAGTAACAAGCCATGCGGGGAGCGCAGAGGTGAACACTTTTCCCAACACCGGGGTCGGTGCGTCAGATGGTCGAGCAATCATCACGCCAACATCCAACGCACGTGATGAGATTGCAGCAATTATCGACTCGAATGTCGGCCATTAAACAGTGATCACACCAAGTGCGACGATCCCGGATGAAGGGGGGAGCCGTGACTGTTCATAGGTATGCGGTAGCATGGCTACTGCATCCTATAACTACCGCAGCCCCTTGTGCAGCAACCACCCGTTTATGCTTTTTTGTCTCTGATGATGGATTCGAGTAGGAATCCGAAACGTCAGGCTAATAAAGCTCTTGTCCCGGCGATCGTGTCTCCTTCTTCAATATGAAATGTGTTATATCCCCAATTAATATGACGCCAGTTCTGTGCGGAATAGAAAACAGGCAGAATAGGAGAGAACAGCTTTACTGCGTCAGTCACCCTGTGTACATGAACTCTTAATCCTTACGTCCGTGGCTTCGTATTTAAGGGTTCAGCCTTCTCCTGGTTTGCGTGTTCCTACTGGTCCAGTCCTGAGGGCCGCATGGGCAGGCCCTCGCGTGTTGCTGGCCCCTGGAGGTCGCGCATGACTCAGCGGCGTACTAATGTCTGGCTCGTATGCGGGCTTCCTAGGCGAGGCTGTCCGGCGAGTTTGCGGTTCTTTGTCAGGCGTGACCGTCGGACGACTGGAACGGTGCGTCGTGTTCTGGGCCGTCCTAACAAAATGTCCGGCCAATAAACATCTTGTTCCAGTGGTCGCATCTTCGTCTTCTATGACGGATGCACGTTGGTGCCCCGGGCACGCATCCGACCGCCTCAGGTAGATGAATTCGCCATTGACGAATTAAGTTGGTGCGTGATGTGTATGTGCATTTACATGCGATACGGGTAGAATAGGTTGGCAGCTGTTGAACTGGTGATGTTGGTTGCGCTGCTGCTGCTGCTGCTGCTGCTGCTGCTGCTGCTGCTGCTGCTGCTGCTGCTGCTGCTGCTAATTATGATCATGGATACGCTGGTAACTTGGTTTCTGGTGGTGCTGGTTGTCGGTGGGTTTTGGGGATGTGTGAGGTAGTTCCGGTACATGGAGAGTGAGGTGAACCTCGCTGTCCTGTATGCGAAGACTTAATGTTCGACTACCAGAGGGTAGGCCTCCTGCTTGTGATGTTGACCCGTAACTGCGTCAGCGAAATGAACTTGTAAGTCTGGTAAGGGAGCAGAGATAGAGTTGTCTTCGGAGGTGTCGATCACAAGAGGTCGGCCACCTAGGCATACATGAGCCACCTTACCTGCAATTCGCAAAAGCCGTTCATTACAAGGAAGAGCTTCATGACTGACTCTAGACAAAGTGTAATATAGGCTCTGGCTCTGCTATAAACCGGAACAAGTATGTCAGTCGAGGAGCACTTTGCCAAATCATGCAGCACAACTGTTAAAAACGTCAAGAATGAGACTTCTATGGCAAATACGAAGATTCAAATAATGTACAGTAATGCATTTAAATCGTAAACGACAATCGAAATTTGAAAAGGTAATTTTCTAGGTCTACTTAAGAACTCAAACTTATCCTCGTTTCTAGATGAATTTTATGCGCATTTGTTCATGAAATGACAATCAAATACGTCCGTAATAAATACCTCATCGAAGCGACCACACAAACGAGTATAATACAATAAATAATCCGACTATCCGCTGTGGCTGATGGACTCCGGCATAATTATTTATACACAAAATATTCCGCCTGGGCATATAGGACTTACATTACTGATCAACACCAAGTTCGTAGTTAAATTCGAAGGAAATTATGAAGCAAAAACTAGACCTAACTGTTAAACATATGTAAAAACAAGTATGGGATGGAGATGCTACGTTCAACTTGCCAACGGTAAACTCACGCAAGCATTGCGAAACCCACCCATGCTTCTTGTGTGTCACCTCCCCACTGACTGCCAGGATGGTTTACTTGAGTGGCCTAAAATTAGCCGATTTGAATGCCAAAGCGTGTAACAAGCGATGGCTCATCTCTGAACTACCCCTCCACACGACACATCAGGCATGTCATCTGTTCATCCTAAGCTCCTAACTCCTTCATTTGTACCTTGGTGTGTCGATAGCGTTCGCCAGAATTGGCAACGCCCTATGGTAGACCCCTTCACATCCTGTCGCGTCCATGGCAGCAATTGACTCTTTCGTGTGTGGCCATCGCACTTTGCTGAGGATTTCAATCAATGGCTTCAAAGTACACCATCCTAACTGTCCTTTGTCACATCGAAGAGGCCAAACCGCCACGTCACATGCCAAGGGGCCTTCTGCAATTTACCAGAATCCATTAGCTTATGACCATCTTCAGCCACAAAGGCCTCCATCCAACGCGCATGGTCGGTCGCCTCTGTTTTCTCGACTACTTTCAACCTCTATTATGCATTGGCTATTTCTTCTTCACTTCCACCCTTTGCTTGTAAACTCTATTTTCCCCGAAGAATGAGCATTGCTATGACATAGTTCCCCTTGTGTTATTGTGTTAAAAGGCGCATTTGAGGGTAATCTGAACTTTCATTTTGATATCCGTGGTACCGCCATCGCATTCAAAGTGTTCAGTCGAATATCCAGAAGAATGTGTGATATTTATTCTGCTTCACTTTGTCAAAACCCCAAACACCCTCTCGCTCCCGTCCTGACCCAATGCATCTGCTGTCATAAAGTAGTGCGTGTCGGCGACATGGTAAATAATTCATGATGCGTGATACCACCTGACTTATCCGTTCTATGGTTATCACTGTCTTTGGATGTCTTAGAATTTGGAGCCTAAACAGATGGCTCAGAAATTTTAACTTTGTTCATGAGTATCAATTAATGCAAGCCATTGTTGGCGCATGAGGTTTTGTCCTCTGACTTCACTTCCTTTGTGCCTCTTATGCGGATCAGCCGGCAAAACTGCAGTCCATTCGGAATCAGATTCGATTTCTGTTTTGGACAGTAGGCAGGGTATCGTATCCTCTCAAGGTCGCCG
>CACRXP010000035.1:1884055-2001744 GCA_902702965.1 Spirometra erinaceieuropaei | reverse complement strand
CGGCGACCTTGAGAGGATACGATACCCTGCCTACTGTCCAAAACAGAAATCGAATCTGATTCCGAATGGACTGCAGTTTTGCCGGCTGATCCGCATAAGAGGCACAAAGGAAGTGAAGTCAGAGGACAAAACCTCATGCGCCAACAATGGCTTGCATAAACTGATACTTATGAACAAAGACAAAAAATCTGAGCCATCTATTTAAGCACCAAGTGCTAAGACATTCAAAGACAGTGAGAACCATAGAACGGATAAGTTAGGTGGTATCATGCATCATGAATTATTTACCATGTCGCCGACACGCATTACTTTATGACAGCAGATGCATTGGGTCAGAATGGGAGCGAGAGGGTGTTTGGGGTTTTGACAAAGTGAAGCAGAATAAATATCACACATTCTTCTGCATATTCGACTGAACACTTTGAATGCGATGGCGGTACCACGGATATCAAAATGAAAGTTCAGATTACCCTCAAATGCGCCTTTTAACACAATAACACAAGGGGAACTATGTCATAGCAATGCTCATTCTTCGGGGAAAATAGAGTTTACAAGCAAAGGGTGGAAGTGAAGAAGAAATAGCCAATGCATAATAGAGGTTGAAAGTAGTCGAGAAAACAGAGGCGACCGACCATGCGCGTTGGATGGAGGCCTTTGTGGCTGAAGATGATCATAAGCTAATGGAGTCGGGTAAATTGCAGAAGGCCCCTTGGCATGTGACAAGGGTTGGCCTCTTCGATGTGACGAAGGACAGTTAGGATGGTGTACTTTGAAGCCATTGATTGAAATCCTCAGCAAAGTGCGATTGCCACACACTAAAGAGTCAATTGCTGCCATGCACGCGACAGGATGTGAAGGGGTCTACCATAGGGCATTGCCAATTCTGGCGAACACTATCGACACACCAAGGTACAAATGAAGGAGTTAGGAGCTTAGGATGAACAGATGACATGCCTGATATGTCGTGTGGAGGGGTAGTTCAGAGATGAGCCATCGCTTGTTACACGCTTTGGCATTCAAATCGGCTAATTTTAGGCCACTCAAGTAAACCATCCTGGCAGTCAGTGGGGAGGTGACACACAAGAAGCATGGGTGGGTTTCGCAATGTTTGCGTGAGGCTACTGTTGACAGCGGAGCACATGGAGGAATGGCGATCATGTGGAATTCAGCCTTACTATCCCATACTTGTTGTTACATATTTTTTAATAGGTAGATTTTGTTATTGCTTTATAACATCCTTGGATATTAACTGCGAACTTGATCAGTATATCTAAGTTCTATATGCACAGACGGAAGATTTTATGTATAAGTAATTATGCCCGAGCCCATCAGCCACATCGGATTACCGCGTAATCGAATCACCTTGCCCTAAGGTAGATTTAATTCTTTATTATACTTGTTGGTGTGGTTGCTTCGATGAGGTATTTATTATTATTATTTTTATGCGCACTTGTTATTTCATGAACAAGTGCGCATAAAATTTATATAGGATCGAGTATAAGTTGAAGTTCTGACATTGTCCTAGAACATTACCTTTTTAAATGTACGATTGACGTTTACGATTTAAATGAATTACTGTACATGATTTGAATCTTCGTCTTTGAAAATGCCATAGAAGTATCATTCTTGACTTTAACTGTCGACTATTTTAATTTGATGATTGGAAAAACATACAAGTGTGCTGCATGATTTCGCAAAGTGCTCCTCGACTGACATACATGTTCCGATTTATAGCAGAGCCAGAGCCTATATTACAATTTGTCTTGAGTCGGTCGTGCAGCTCTTCCTTGTAATGAACGCCTTTTGCGAATTGCAGGTAAGGTGGCTTATTTCTGCCTAGGTGGCCGACCTCTTCTAATTGATACGTCCGAAGACAACTCTATCTCTGCTACCTTATCATACTTACAAGTTCATTTCTCTGACACAGATAAAGGTCAACATCACAGGCAGGAGGTCTACCCTCTGGTAGTCGAACAGTAAGTCTTCGCATACAGGACAGCGAGGTTCACCTCACTCTCCATGTACCGGAACTACCTCACACATCCCCAAAACCCACCGACAACCAGCACCACCAGAAACCAAGTTACCAGCGTATCAATGATCATAATTAGCAGCAGCAGCAGCCTTACAAATTCATTTCCATGACACAGTTACAGGTCAACATTACAAGCAAGAGGCCTTCTCCCTGGTACTCGAACACTAAGTCTTCGCATACAGTACAGCGAGGTTCACACCAATGTCCTCACACATCCCCAAAACAGACCGACAACCAGCACCACCAGAAGCCTGTCCACCATCGTCTCCATCATCATCATCACCAGCAGCGACAGTAGCGGAACCACCAAAACCAGTTCAACAGTTGCCAACCTATCCTACCCGTACAGTGTGTAACTGCACATGCATGTCATGTATCAGCCTACTTAGTAAATGGCGAATTCATCTACCTGGGGCAGTCGAATGCGTGCCCGGGGCACCAACGTGCATCCATCGTAGGAGAGGAAGATGCGATCACTGAAACAAGATATTTATTGGCCTGACATTTCGTATTCTCACTCGAACCCATCATCAGAGACAGTGGCAGATAAGGGTAGTGGTGATACAAGGAGTGCGGTATATATGATGGCTTGTCAGTCCGAGTTCGAGTCTTTAATTGCCGCGATGTCATCATCCCTGTTGGATGCTGGCGCGACGATTGCTTGGCAGTGTGGCTCGTTGTCACTGGGCTTATTGTTTACCCGCACCCTCTCCACGGGACTGATTCCCCTGCCTAGGGAAAATCTCAGCACTGTATATAGTAACAGGAGGTCATTGCGCTTGTTTCTGGATTGCGGGCCTGAGAACCATGACTCGAACAGCTCGCGAATAATGCCGTTGTCACCCCTTGCGAGAAGTTCAGCCTCCTGAAACCCAAAAATGTGACCGGGTTCCGTCCAATGAGCCACCACCGAGGAGCTAGCTCCTCCTCCTCGCCACACCGCTGACGCGTGCTCAGTCATTCGCATTCAGAGTGATCTCCCAGTTTCCTTGAAGTAGTTTGTACACTTTATGAGTGGCATTAGTAAGCGTACTGAGGCAATGGCGTATGAATGTGCATTACACTGTCTTAAAAATTTCGCAATGTTAAGCTTTTTAAAGACCAAATGATACTCTCGATTCAAGGTATGAGATGACAACGTGGAACATCTCATGTTGCTGTCCGCCGATTAAGATTTCAAGTTCTTAACCGCGCACGTGATTCACCAATCCGGAAACAGCATGATTAGCGAATTGGTCGGAGCCGGAGACACTAGCGACAACGCTGCCCAAATGGCATATGCAACTGCTGATGTTGCAGAAGGTGGTCTCCCCTCAATAATTTCAAGACTCAGAAAACTTCTGGTTTATTAACAAAGTGTCTGTTCGCTTTGCCTCCATTCACATCTTGCACCTCCTTGTAGCCATGTGAATGAGTCCGTGAAAGCATACACCCCGAAGCACTCATGATCGGATCACAGCAGTGCCATAAGATATGCTAGGAAGGCGATAGGTGGGCGACCATACGTATTGTGCCGATGGAACGCAACAGTCGACTGACCAGTTTCCACCTCTTAAGTCTGTCCCTCCTTATGCACGGACGTCGAATTCTGCCTCTTCTTAATGACGATCCTTATGCGTGAACGTCTCTCTTTACACATTTCCAACAAAAGCGTTTTTTTTAATTGAAATTATCCTTGATCATTCCTCTTCGTTTTTGGGTGAATCCTCTGCCTTTCACATATCTTGTACGGCTACAAGTCTGAAATCTTGTGGTTTGATTCTCTCTTTCTCTCTCTTAAGACGTGTTTTTCTGACACCCTTTTGGCTGACCCTCTGGAACCATTTTGACGAAAAATTGACCGTTACACTGAACTTTTCATTATCCACACAGTCGTTGCTACTTATTATATTAAGTAAGCATGTATTATGTTTTGCATGCATTTTGGCAGATCTGCGTTCCTCATCTGACCCAATTGTGTAAAATCGAAGGCTCCTGGTTGTGGTATGTTTGCACAGATGGTTAAGGCGTTGGCTGCACAAAAGCCTTGTACATGCTATTGCGAGTCTTAACCCCACCGAGGCCGGAGGGTTTCTTCGTAATTGGATCAGATGGTTTACTATTATCTCTGAAAGACGGCTTTACTGCTTTAAAGATCAAGCAATCAGAAATTGCATGCCCTAGGACGAAATCAAATTAACAACCTCTTGCCACTTGCCGTCTGTTGGTCTACTGCCGGATTTGCTAGGTGTCTGACTGTCTTAGGAGGATTTGCGCTCATATATCGTCCCTACGGACCTCCTACCTGTGAGTCCGACTTTGAACTTTCTAGACTCATGTGCTATAATCTGCTATTTTTTGTGAGGCGAGTTACGTTATCTTGGATGTTTAACATACTATGACTATAAGAATTTATTTTGTTGTGCGTTCAGTTTGTGTCGATCAAACAAACATACTTATTTGCAGTCCAGTTCTTCAAAGCAAAATTTTATTTTAACTGTGCATCTTATCCGTACATTTGCCTCCTGATAGAATTACACATTGCAGCGTTGAGTGCAGTCCCCATGGTTAATTTAGATGTAGCTGTGTATCAATTAATTTCGACATTTTGGTATAATCTGCAGTATTCAAAAGCCACTTAAATATCTTTTCATTGCAAAAGATCAGTTAAAAGTGCCGGTGGATATAGCATGACCTTCGTTACCTGTGGTACGATTTCGGTATTTTGCCACTCGCTCATCCGTTCAGTTTGCAATCGTCAAAAAATTCAGTTTCGTCATACGTCGCCTCTCAACACAACTATGCTTCGTATTTTCCACCTGCTTTAATTGCTCACTTTTACTCATGCTACCGGTAACGCAGAGCATTTTTCAAACGTATGCAGACCAGTGTTCGTCGACCTAACAGCTAACAGTATGAAGCAGAAAACAAGGCATTGAAAAGCCTGAAGTATATTTAAATATGTTGTATTGTTCAGAAAGCGCAGATTTCCTCTTCAGTGATAAGTAGAGCTCCAACATGAGGGTGGTGTCATTCATCCCATCAAAAAACGAGCCAGCCACTTACAGGAGTCGACAAATTCGGGCTGGCAGACCTTTCGAAGCCTTGATCAACACCGTTGTGCGCAACTGTTTTAAAGACAGGGCTCCAAATGCCCATGATCGAATGAAACTTTGACATTCCCTGCGTGTGCTGAGGGATGCATTTGACAAGGAAAATATAACCCTCATAATGACATTTGGCTCGGTGCTGGGATCGTTAAGATATCATCAGCGGATGTTTTACGATTTAGATTATGACTTTTTAGTTTATGAACATGAAATGGAGAGTGCAGTTAGCATTTTGGCAAAACTGTCTGCAAATGCGATTTCCGAGATGCGTCTCCTTGACGCCCGATCTTCCTATGGGATGCCGAAGTTTGGATTTCTGTGTGGCAATGATCCACTCTGGAGGCAGCGTGACAAACGATGCGTCCAATTGAACGGAAGCTACGTTGTATGAGACTCCGTGCAATCTACTGCAGAACTCATCCAATCCTGTCGATATTACGCCGATTTCTACTGGATGAGGAAGACGCAGAACGGTAGAATTAAAGTCTTCATTCGTCGCATTACATAAGGGCAGTAAGTACAGGCCACTGGATGGGACATTGTTCCGAACTGTTCGTTACTTCGATCAATATGTTGAAGGCATATATGGATCCTCCAGTTCATGGTGTGTACCCAAATCAGGCAGACTAAACAAGACTGCGGAGTGGTATGAGTTCATTTCAAACGATGATCTCCGCTATTCAGACGTTGCAGAGTCGTGTGCGTACGTCGACGAGGATCATCCACAAGTTTACATCTCTGCCGATGGCAGAGATTAGGCTGTCTGAAGTCAGGTGAACGTTCCACACATTACCTTTTATTTAAATGTAAACACACTACTTGATTTTTCATAGAAAAAATAGCTGTCGCCTATGATTAGTCCGACAAATCAAACCAATCAGGCGCAACCTTGCTGCCTACAATACCATAGATACTTTCTCATTCGTAGATGTGCCGAAGAATCATAATATACTGAATAAGCACATTATTTTGTTTGAAGTGCAGAGCCTTCTTACAAACGTGCCACTTGATGAAATCACTGACATACTCTGTGAGCATGAGGTTGAAACATGTCTGGTACTTTGACAACTGCGGGAACTACTACAGATATGCACGAAGAATGCGCAGTTCATGTTAAACGGACAGTTGTATCGTTAGATCATGGGCGTAGCCTTGGGCAGTCGATTGGGACAAATCCTCGCGGATATTTTTGCGTCAAATATCTAACAAAACTTAGCCCAAAACTTACGGCAAACCGCATTATAGAGGCGATGTGTGGATGACATTTTCACCATTGTCGAAAATCCAAGGGACGAAGAATTACTTTTACAGACCATGAAAAAAAAACACATGCAAAGATCACATTTACGATCGAGCATAAGATGGAACATGACACTGCCTTTCTTAGACGTTCCTGTACGTAGGCGAACAGATAATTCTATTCAGAGACTCATCTACCGAAAAACCATCTGGAGATGACAGGATACGCACTTCTTACAGTGATTGACCTATCTCATGAAATGTTGGCTGAAATTCTGAAATGAGTTTTCGATTAGGAAAGATTACTTGGTCGCGGTTGTAATACTGATTAGCTAAAGACATACTCTAATAACATTTCTGACTTCGCAGGATGTCGGCTTTACAATATACTTTTTTTCAACCTCCTGTAGAATGCGGGCTCTTTAAAAATTGACTACTTATGTAGCATGCATTTTTCCCATTGGCTTTCGATGGTCTTGGAAATTCAAAACACATTTTATAGAAACCATAAACAAAAATATGCTTTCTTTTAGTCAATCAATAGAAAATCACGTCTTCTTTAGATTTTATACTAAGGAAAGAGTATAATAAGACTTTTTAAGACCGCGAAATGTACATTCAGATAGCACGAAGAATGCGCACTTCTTGTATCGACAGATCGCTGGTGTAGCTGTAGGCAGTCGATTGGAACAAATCCTCGCAGATACTTTCAAGCCAGATATCGGAAAAACTTCGCTCAAAACTTACAGCAAACCGCATTATATTGGCTACGTTTGGATTATACTTTCACAGTAGTCTAAAACCCAAGGGACGAGGAAATACGCCTTCAGGTTATGAACAAAGTAAATGCAAAGATCATATTCACTATCGAGAATGACAATGGTTTTCTTAGACGTTCTTGTAGGTAGGCGAGCAGATGGTTCCATTCAGAGATCCATCTACCGGAAAAAAATATTTGGAGAGGATAGTATATGCACTTTTTCAGTTTTGTTCCGATTCCGAGAAAACGAAACTTTGTTTCGTGCCTTATCAATAGAGCCATTAGTATCGCTTCCACAGGTAAGATCGAGGTAGAATTCAGTTCACCAAAGAACGCTTTTGGTGGAAAATAGTCATCGGAGAAGAATATGGATAAGGATCGTCATTAAGAAGAGGCAGAATTCGACGTCCGTGCATAAGGAGGGACAGACTTAAGAGGTGGAAACTGGTCAGTCGACTGTTGCGTTCCATCGGCACAATACGTATGGTCGCCCACCTATCGCCTTCCTAGCATATCTTATGGCACTGCTGTGATCCGATCATGAGTGCTTCGGGGTGTATGCTTTCACGGACTCATTCACATGGCTACAAGGAGGTGCAAGATGTGAATGGAGGCAAAGCGAACAGACACTTTGTTAATAAACCAGAAGTTTTCTGAGTCTTGAAATTATTGAGGGGAGACCACCTTCTGCAACATCAGCAGTTGCATATGCCATTTGGGCAGCGTTGTCGCTAGTGTCTCCGGCTCCGACCAATTCGCTAATCATGCTGTTTCCGGATTGGTGAATCACGTGCGCGGTTAAGAACTTGAAATCTTAATCGGCGGACAGCAACATGAGATGTTCCACGTTGTCATCTCATACCTTGAATCGAGAGTATCATTTGGTCTTTAAAAAGCTTAACATTGCGAAATTTTTAAGACAGTGTAATGCACATTCATACGCCATTGCCTCAGTACGCTTACTAATGCCACTCATAAAGTGTACAAACTACTTCAAGGAAACTGGGAGATCACTCTGAATGCGAATGACTGAGCACGCGTCAGCGGTGTGGCGAGGAGGAGGAGCTAGCTCCTCGGTGGTGGCTCATTGGACGGAACCCGGTCACATTTTTGGGTTTCAGGAGGCTGAACTTCTCGCAAGGGGTGACAACGGCATTATTCGCGAGCTGTTCGAGTCATGGTTCTCAGGCCCGCAATCCAGAAACAAGCGCAATGACCTCCTGTTACTATATACAGTGCTGAGATTTTCCCTAGGCAGGGGAATCAGTCCCGTGGAGAGGGTGCGGGTAAACAATAAGCCCAGTGACAACGAGCCACACTGCCAAGCAATCGTCGCGCCAGCATCCAACAGGGATGATGACATCGCGGCAATTAAAGACTCGAACTCGGACTGACAAGCCATCATATATACCGCACTCCTTGTATCACCACTACCCTTATCTGCCACTGTCTCTGATGATGGGTTCGAGTGAGAATACGAAATGTCAGGCCAATAAATATCTTGTTTCAGTGATCGCATCTTCCTCTCCTACGATGGATGCACGTTGGTGCCCCGGGCACGCATTCGACTGCCCCAGGTAGATGAATTCGCCATTTACTAAGTAGGCTGATACATGACATGCATGTGCAGTTACACACTGTACGGGTAGGATAGGTTGGCAACTGTTGAACTGGTTTTGGTGGTTCCGCTACTGTCGCTGCTGGTGATGATGATGATGGAGACGATGGTGGACAGGCTTCTGGTGGTGCTGGTTGTCGGTCTGTTTTGGGGATGTGTGAGGACATTGGTGTGAACCTCGCTGTACTGTATGCGAAGACTTAGTGTTCGAGTACCAGGGAGAAGGCCTCTTGCTTGTAATGTTGACCTGTAACTGTGTCATGGAAATGAATTTGTAAGGCTGCTGCTGCTGCTAATTATGATCATTGATACGCTGGTAACTTGGTTTCTGGTGGTGCTGGTTGTCGGTGGGTTTTGGGGATGTGTGAGGTAGTTCCGGTACATGGAGAGTGAGGTGAACCTCGCTGTCCTGTATGCGAAGACTTACTGTTCGACTACCAGAGGGTAGACCTCCTGCCTGTGATGTTGACCTTTATCTGTGTCAGAGAAATGAACTTGTAAGTATGATAAGGTAGCAGAGATAGAGTTGTCTTCGGACGTATCAATTAGAAGAGGTCGGCCACCTAGGCAGAAATAAGCCACCTTACCTGCAATTCGCAAAAGGCGTTCATTACAAGGAAGAGCTGCACGACCGACAACTGTATGATTTCCAATCATCAAATTAAAAAATTCGACAGTGAAAGTCAAGAATGAGACGTCTCTGGCATTTTTCGATGACGAAGATTCAAATCATGTACAGTAATGCATTTTAATCGTAAACGAAAATCGTACATTTAAAAAGGTAATGTTCTAGGTCTACGTAAGAACTCCTACTTATCCTCGTTTTTGTATAAAATTTTTGCGCACTAGTTCGTGAAATGACAATCAAAAGACGTCCATAATAAATACCTCATCGAAGCAACCACACCAACAAGTATAATACAACAATTAAATCTACATTAGGGCAAGGGGATTCGATTACGCTATTATCCGCTGTGTCTGATGGAGTCTGGCATAATTATTTATACAAAAAATCTTCCGTCGGAGCCTATAGAACTTAGATATACTGATCAAGTTCGCAGTTAATTTCCAAGGATGTTATAAAGCAATAAAAAAATCTAACTATTAAACATATGTAACAACAAGTATGGGATGGTAAGGCTGACTACCACTTGATCCCCATTCTTCCATGTCCTCCGCTGTCAACAGTAACCTCACGCAAACATTGCGAAACCCGCCCACGCTTCTTGTGTGTCACCACCCTACTGACTGCCAGGATGGTTTACTTGAGTGGCCTAAAATTAGCCGATTTGAATGCCAAAGCGTGTAACAAGCGATGGCTCATCTTTGAACTACCCCTCCACCCGACGAATCATCTATTCATCCTAAGCTCCTAACGCCTGCATTTGTACCTTGGTGTGTCGATAGCGTTCGCCAGAATTTGCAACGCCCTTTGGTAGACCCCTTCACATCCTGTCGCGTGCATGGCAGCAGTTGACTCTTTCGTGTGTGGCAATCGCACTTTGCTGAGGATTTCAATTAATTGCTTCAAAGTACACCATACTAACTGTCCTTCATCACATCGAAGAGGCCATCCCGCCACGTCACACGCCAGGGGGCCCTCTGCAATTTACCCCACTCCATTAGATTACGACCATCTTCAGCAAAAACCTACATACAACACGCATTGGTGGTCGTATCTGTTTTCTCGACTACTTCCAATCTCTATTATGCATTAGCTATTTCTTCTTCACTTCCATACTTTACTTGTAAGTTCTATTTTCCCCGAAGAATGAGCATTGTCATGACATAGTTCCCCTTGTGTTATTGTGTTAAAAGGCGCATTTGAGGGTAATCTGGATTTTCCTTTTCATATCCGTGGTACCGCCATCGCATTCAAAGTGCTCAGTCGAATATCCAGAAGAATGTGTGATATTTATTCTGCTTCACTTTGTCAAAACCCGAAATCCCCTCCCACAGATTTAACTTAGTTTGTTTGGACATTAATGTAAAGTGAATCTTGCTCATTGACCATTGAATATCAGATGTTAGTGCTATTACACTCTTAAATATTAAAAGGGAATTTGAGGGTTCATAATCAGTCACCGCGGTAATGACTGTCGAATGTTGCCCTGTCTCGGCCATCCTTCATGGTTCGATGCCGGATTCGACTCCCTCTTGATTGCAGATTTATATACAATGCAGTGGTTTTTTAGTTAGCGCGCTTACCACTGGTAGGAATCCGATCGGACATTTGGCACTTTAATGTATACCGACTAAGTGGCCCCGAAAATACCGTCTCTGCTGATTGCATAGACTATTCGGAAAACTGGCAGACGATAAGTTTGCCAGGTTATTCTTGACAAAGAAAAACGACCGACACGACTGGTCCCACTGCAAGAAATCAGGCGAGGATTCAGATGATTGGTTCATTCATGATCGTTGCCGTTAATGATTTTGACACCACATATCCCACTTTACTAAATCAGCATAAGGCTCCGATATTTCAAATTGCATCGAAAGGCATGAGGAGGTTCTGTTACACCCTGCGTAATTTAACTCCAATTCACGGTTGAATATGACCGATTGCCGGGAGTTGGGGGCGACAAACACACATAGATATTGGTGCTTGTGCCACTACCATAATCTTAGGCCAGCTTGATGAATTTGACTGGAGGGGTTCCATTGCGTCTACTTTGCGGCGCCCTATGTACACATGGATAAGCCACACATATGAGTCTACACTCTCACTGACAGCAGGAGGCTAATTGAATTCGACTAACGCTGCCTCAAATCGGGAGGATACACCTTCCGTGACACCAATTCCCTGTGCCGTGGAGAGACCAGACATTTCTGTCGAAAATGATATGCCTGTTCCTCGGAGAGTAGATTGGTAGTGTGGATTGCAGTGTGAACTGCTGTCTCCCAAATATTCTGTGCAGTCAGCAGAGAGAGTAATTTTGGGGCCAGTTCATAAGTAGGCAGTACGGTGTCAAATGCTCAATCTCATTCCGACCAGTGTCGATCATCTTGCACGAAAAGTCATCGGTAGTTGGTTAAACAAAGGAATTCGCTGTGGCCTGATTATAATTGTTACTTTCATTTAGCACTTAGAAAAGTCGATCGAATCATTGACGTGACAATCAGCTGCAGTTATCATGTTGTTTGAAAAGATGTCCAAGCTAAATTCCTGCCGCCATCTCCCACAAAACACTCCCCCCACACGCAGAAAAGACGCAAAGTAGTTCACATTTTGGGTCCGAGGTATGTGCAGTTGCAGTGTGGTGATTACATGCGCGTCAGCGATCCCAGTCAACGGAAGTCTCCGCATGTCTCCTCCGGATAGTCGAGTATTGGTGCAAAGTTAATGCACGCACAAATCGAAATTCAACAGGCGACTGACTGCATTTTAACATCCGCTCGGGTATGCAAACGGGGACAACAGGCTGCAGTCAGCTGAAGCTGAAGATTAATCAACACGACAGTCTTACAATCTACTAATTGTGCTATTATTTTACAACCGAACTGGTAGCCCATAGCGAGAGTGAGAATGAGGCAGCTCATAGGTGAACAGAGGGCGCACACACCCTCTCACTCGACCCCATGCGGCTCCACAGCAAAATTACGTATCAGACTACTCCATGGTAGATTTCATGTTAATCTGTTCGTTCAGCGTATTTTGCAGCAGAGGATTGGCCCCATCTGACGATGGCGGGGATATTGTCCTTGACAGCCTCCAGGATCCCAGTGGAATAATATGCGTCAATGAGAAGCTTATTTCAGGTAACGAGCACACCTAAAAGTGCGGTTACTGTTGACATTGTCACAAAGTGAAAAAATAGTAACCTGCGGTGTGGTGACTGCGCTGCTCTAAATTGCGCCCAAACAGTCAAGTTAGGGCGTCGGCTTCTTAGTTCATGTCTTTCCAGACGCCTACATAAACCACATTCGTGCAACATGACTACATCAGCAGTATCATTTTTTCTAATGATCTTCAATGTTCGTGTAAATTTAAAAATATCTTATATGAAGCATGCATACAAATGCCCTATTTTATACGTGTCTTGCAGTAGATTGCGCTTAATAAAATTCTATGCCGGAGAAGGACCATCCTCCATTTAAAAGTTTACAGTTCTCGAGTAACTTGTAATCCGGCCAATCTTGCATATGTGCTTAGGGGCTCCCAAATTACAAGTTGTGCAGGTTGCATTTAGGGAACTTACTACATTCCGCTATGCGCATGCTTATCAACACATTCTATCATTGTTTCTACTTGTCCTTCTACATCCGAACTTCTGCGCGCTCGTGTTTGAACGAGCTAAAATGCACACAAGAACCACCTTCGACTTGCACCGACGCGTGTTCTGATTTCGCTGTCGCATTGGGCTAATGGTGCATAATTAATGTTTCTGTGCCAGACTGTTTTTTGCTTGAGCATAAACGTCCACTAGAATTCTCTTCCTAAATTGTATATTGTCATCCGTGATTTTGCCAGTGCGGCAAACACTATCAGCTGAGATCAATTCGGAACTCCTTGGAACTACCCAAAACCATCCTCACTTCCTATAGTGACTTATAGAGGACTTTAATTATACTTAGTCGATGCATTTTAGCTCATTCGCATTAAACCCTCAGAAAGCTGCTGATTATAGGTTAACACAGACTTCTGAAAGGCTCCACACGTCCACTCTACGAATCAACTCGATAGTCCTGCAGTTTACGAGAACTGACAGTTTGTGCATGTCTCATGATACAGTTTGCATTCTACAGTGGTAATAAGTCATGATATATAAGGAAGATCTCAGCACGGAAAAGAAATGCACAACTTGAATATTGAAACACATAAAGACAGTTAGTTCCTGTAGATATTAGCATCAGTATCTGTATTGGTAGGAAATGACGATAAACCACATACTAATTCGTTTTTTAAAACGCAGACCGCCGCCTGAACAAACTGTAAGAATCAGACGACCTCAGAGAAACATACCAGCGGAAGTTGAGGGGTTAATGGAAATACTGAATTCCGATAAGGCGGCGCAATATTGCCAAGATTACATGAAGGAGGCCCTGTGTCAGGCCGAAATGTCTGGGGCACATACTGACGAGATACTATGTCGTGTAATGGTTTGCACTAAACATCGAAGGCCTAAAACAAGCATGGGAAACCTTCCAGTCTCACATGGCAGAGAGGTGCCTCATGAAGCAGCCGAACAATCGATAAGCCCGATGGAACTGGTACACAACAGCCAATTCTCTCAGTTTTAAGGATTTTCACGGTTTATCTCAAAATACTCAGCCTTTGATGTGTCTTTGTCTTCGGACAAAATTTTCGCATGACATCCAAAACTCCCATGTCAGGAGCATAATAATGAGTCTATATGAACATTCCTGCTGCGCCTGGTTCTCAGGACGGTTAACTGCAAGGTCAATAGCACAAGCCGAGGAAGCACGTAGACCAAGCCTAAGGGGTAGATGGGAAAAACGAAATAGGACTACAGCTACTTAAGTAAATACAGTAGCCAGTCAAAAGAAGAGTACGCGTTCACCTGGAGAGGTGTATTTGAGGTCTGACGTTTCGGGTAGTCGTTTCTTCTATCCATCTTCAGAGACTGAGTAGTCATGCACACAGCTTTCCTTTCATGGTGCACTTTGTTTGATGCCTGGCCCACCAATGCCACCTATGTGGCTGCATCCGACCCGCATGTCACCGTGACCTGAATCCCGCCCATCTTCGTCGGCCGCGGCGATAAATGACGGCCCCGATTGTCCCGCGCCGTGACTATCCCCCGTCAAGAATGTCCGTAAAACCAGATAAGGGGGAGGCAAATTGATGTGGTCGTTGACAGAACAGTAGGTAGACATCCAGGCTTCTTGCACCTGCCTTGCCGTATGATCATCGCCTCGGCCCGCACCTCCACTGAAGTCGGTAGACAACAGGCCACGTCTCCTGCTTAGGGATCGGGTCTTTTGGCCGCATCACTGGCCGACAGTAGCCAGTCTTATGTACTATTAGGCCCACCCTGAGTACAAACCATACCATTACCCAAAAGGGGTCGGAAGTTTAATCATGAAATCACGCGGATAATTGAATTGAGTGATATCAAGACTAGCGGCGGGCAGATAAGAGAAAGGGACGCTGATAGTACCCCATTCAAGCAGAAGGTTGGCCTTTTGATTTCTCCCAGGCTATTGCGTAATCGTACCAAGACTGGCAGCATTACTCGCCTGTAAAATTAAGCATCTAATAAATAGGCATTTAGGGGTACTGAGCAAGTCGTTTCGTCGTTCGAGCATTCGCTTACTACCTCAGAGCAAACGATGAACTGATGTACTGTTCTTTGAATACTGACAGAATGAGGCAGCTCATAGGTGAACAGAGGGCGCACACACCCTCTCACTCGACCCCATGCAGCTCCACAGGAAAATTACGTGTCAGACGACTCCATGATAGACTTCATGTTAATTTATTCGACCAGCGTATTTTTGAGTAGAGGATTGGCCCCATCTGACGATGGCGGAGAAAGTGTCTTTGACAGTCCCCAAAATATACGCCTCAATAACAAACTTATTGCAGGTAACGGGCACACCTAAAAGTGTGATTTTTATTAGCATTGCCACAAAGTGAAAAAAATAGTAACATGTGGTTTGGTGACTACGCTGCTGTAAATTGCGCCAAAACAGTCAAGTTAGGGCGTCGGCTTCTTGGTGCATGTCTTTCCAGACACCTACCTAAACCACATTTGTGCAACATGACTACATCAGCAGTATCATTTTTTCTAACGATCTTCAATGTTCGTGTAAATTAAAAAATATCTTATATGAAGCCTGTATAAAAATGCCCTATTTTATATGTGCCGGCGCAGGGGTAGGGGAGGGTATGAACACAGAGTCAGGAGGACCGGAGGCGGGAACGGGATTAGAGGCTGACAAAACAGCCCGTATAGGCAGCAACTCAATGCAGCAAATGGCAACCACTTAATCTCACAGAGTATTTGGTGAAATTACACGTAAAACGACCTGGTAATAATAACAACATTCAAGATAGCTTCCTTGACCAACGCATTCCTGTGCAAATAAATGGCCTCGCCGTGACAATGGCACAATATGCCACTGACGTTCCTTAAAAAACAACTGAATACATCTGTGTCCATTGTCTCCTCTGGACTGGCTGAGGTCTGTCAGAATGGGGTGTCGCATCTGCACTGTCAGCAATCAGTTTGCCAGTTTGAGTATGTCTCTGACAACGCATCAAGATTAAAATTACGACAGCTAGCAGACTTGCGCAGATAGATGATTTCTAGGGTGCTCTCTGAAGGCATACTGAGTAAAATGGAGAAACTACGCTGTCACGGCTTTATCTTCTAGTACCCCTTCAATACACCGCTAAGGCTCATGCCACGAATTTTCGCGGACACGCCCCATCAACATACTCCTCATTTCAACATCCTACATTATTAGGACTACTGAAGGTTTTTATAGTCCCGTGTCCTCTACAAATTCCCGACTCTCGCCTCCACGGCGTCATTGCATGACTGCCTCAGGCTTCATTTCATGAAGTTTTGGCTAGTTACTAGACTAATTCACCTTTAACTGTCTAGTCCCGTCTGCGTACGTCATTCTTCCTTCTACCTCATTCTTTGATACAATCAGCTAATGAAGATATGCATCTGCCACGTTGTTATAAGCGACTTCTCACCCCCCAACTGCCCCTCCTCTCGACACAGCAGGCAAGTCATGTTTTAATCCTTAGCTGCTTATTCGTCAGTTATGGTTTTGGCACAATGTTATTACCGACAAATACAAGGGAGACTGGAATGGCCATTTCTGGCTTATTAGCCGTCGTCAGCCAGTCATACCCAACCCCGACGTGTGGAACACCCGAGGCTCGAACTCGCGACCTGTTGGATAAAAGTCCAACGCCTCCAAACACTGGGCCCCGAGCCTGTTGCCCTGTTGGTTTTGTTGTGTCTATTTCGTTCACCAGCATTTTCAGTCCCCTCAGGCGGATCCCATCACGCCCTATCTCATTCATGGCAGCAGTTAACTTTTTTCCTGTTTGACAATCACACTAAATATGAGGATTCAAATCAGTCACTTCCTTTCTCCCCATTTAAAACCGTCCATCGTCACCCTGTTACGTGGTCTCCAGTAACATTCCCGAATCCGTACCTTACTACAACATTCAGCTCAGCGCCTTCGGCCAACTTCAGTCTACATGCGCGTATTGGTAGTCTCTGTCATGCATTGGCTATTTCTTCTTCTTCAGCTTCTTCTTCTTTTTCTTCTTCTTCTTCTTCGCTTCCATGCTTTACTTGCAAACTCCGCTCTCCCCGAAGGAGGAGTATTGCCATGACACATGTTGTCTTGTTTTCGGATTTTCCTTCCGAAAGTGAAATTAAGACTTCTTCAAATGTTTGTTCTTCCCGTCCTCGTGTATTATTGCAATATTGTGGGAGAGAAAGCCATGCCAATCTAATAAGCCAATGTGATTATTTAGCAAACCGTTTTCTACGAAATCACGGACTGAAGAATTTGAAGGACTGAAGATACAGCCAAGACTAGCCCTCCTTTCTAGTGAGAGAATAATAGATTCAAATCAGGAAATTCCAGCGAATGAAGGAACATTCAGATCACAAGAAGGTGGTTTGATGAAGATCTAACATGAATAAAGAGACCACCCCAGGTTTATATATGCGGTTTAGACGGTAGAAATTAAAGTTATTTTTAAAAAGGAAGAGTCAGGATTTACAGGAGCTGTTCGGGATTCGGTTAGGCACATATTATTGGGCGCCATTTCGAGAGCAATTAACCTGATTTGAGCCCTCTTGCTTATAACAAACTCGGAGTCTAATAATGAGAAGTTTAATATGTTAAGGTAGTCCAGCGTGACTATTGCTAACGTCATTTAGAATAAAACTGAAGGCTGTAAATTATTGTTATTTGTAGAATAAGTATCAATGTGTCCAGAATTATTGATATATGGAGAGCCAGCAAGAAAAGGCTGAACAGGAGACCCAAAAGCTGCATGGATATAGTTTCCAGATACTGGAATACTATGAATATTAGAACAGGGATGGGCTTGTCGGTAGCTAATTCGGAAAGGCGGGAAGCTAGAAGGAAGTTAGCGGCTAATGGGGGAGGACAAGCAGCAATAAGTATTAGGTGGTTGTAAATCAGGTCCGAGTCGGACTCAGTCTTTGAAGCGCATTGCTTTAACGCAATGCCTCAGATGATTGAAATGGAAAACGCGGAGGAATTCGTTGATGATGCAAACCTACAGCTACGTTGTTCAACCAACCCAAGAATGCTTCTACGTAATACTGATTACATGTGTTCCCTCAGTTCACGTTTGTCAGTTTCTCAACAGAGGATTTTCAGCTGCTTTAGCTGCCCCTGGTCACCCGTAGCATTCCTTGGTAATCTGTGGTTCAACTGTATGGCCTTAATTCCCGACTACTGCTGCTTTTATAAAATTAGTGCGACCTTCATTTGGTACGTCAGTCGTGATGTCGGCAGGTGAAATGTTGCATAGTCACTCTCATCCCCACCTTCAACCACGCTGAACCTAGTAACCCTCTCAGTTGACGTAGCTTTAACCATTTGCGAATCACCTCGTAGTTGCTGCCGAATTAGCCTCGTAATGACTCCTGCCTCAAATATGAAATTAGTCAACGGGGACTTGCTACGTATGCTAGTGAGAGTGCACTGAATTCTCGGTAAGATGATGTTCTGTAGCCTCACCTGATGGACACAATACTGTTGGGGTTGGGGTTAAGGGTTAGGAGTTAGAATTAGGAGCTATGTCTAGGGATAAGGGTTAGAGGTCAGGGTTAGAAGTTAGGGTTAGAGTTAGGGCTAGGGGTTAGCGCAACTATTACTCACCCATCTAAAGTACAACCACAGATTCCCAATGGATTTTCCTTTGCATACATTCCCGGGCCGCACTTGTAAGAAACCCTATAACCAGCGGGTACTTATTAGAGGTGACTGGGGTCGGCTTACTTCAGGTGGGGCTACAAAACCACATCCGACCGTCAGTTAATTTCTCACGGCAATTTACTACCGATTCACGTTGCACAGGTCAAGGTCCGAATTTGAGTAGCGGAAGTTGTAAACACATCCTAAGCACTTGGCGATGATTTTGGAGACATTATGGGAGGCTTGCGATTATGCAAACTGCCCCACCCCACCGCGTCTTCAGTACAATCCTGATGTTGTTTCAAAAGTACTTCAGTGAAGACGGATTACAGAGGCTTCATTAGTAGTAGCATCATTGAGACTGCACATTGAAGACAGCACATACAATAACATGAACGTTCAAAAAAGACTCAAATTAGCAAAATCCAATAAATCCCAGGCGTACCAGTATTCGGAGGATGAATTAAAAGTTGGAAAGTGAACCAGCAAACAACCCGATGTCTTAATCGGCTTCGGTCAAAGGTGCACTTATAAGCGTTGACGCGTATTTCGGGCTAGGATCACAAAATCAAAGCCCACCGCGTCTACGCGCGTAAATCCCGAATATACTCATGGCCGAATTGCCCTCTGATCCTGTTCCAGACCGATATGACAGTTTCATAGCTGCGCAGAGATCACATGTAAGGCACAAATGCATCAAGCCTGAGGGATTTCCCGTCGCCCCGATAATCAGAATTTGATATCTGGCACTCGCCGAACTAATGGTTTATTTGAATTTGACAGATAGAGATTATACGGAGCATTGTCCCGATTTCAGCCAGAGTAAACCAACCTCGATCTTCGTCGAGCCATCAGTGAGAGTGTGGACTCGTGGGTGCGTCTGGTCAATGTATACACAGAGCACCGCAAAGTATGTCCAATAGAGCCCCTCCTATAAAATAAATTCAGATAATTCATCAATTTGGCCTAGGTTGCCGGATTTGAACACGCACATTGAAATAGGTGTGCCATAAATGTCTTCAGCATATCGATCGAAGTTACGGACGTAGCGAAACAACGTTCTGTTAAGTGGTTTGTTGTCGAATTGTAGTAACTCTACCTAAGAAGAAAATGTACTATTTGTATATGTACGTATTGCAATCTGATGAATTTAGCAATTCATCATGAGAAAAACCTCTGTTTGAGGAATTCGCAAGAGGTAACTAGGAGATACGATAGTCCTGAATGGGAAGTTCGTCGAAGCAAACGAGCAGGCGTCTATGCTTGCATGAGGTCTATTTAAACAGGTTAGAAATTTACGTTAGATTGACGTCCAAGCTTTCTGGCAGTAAAGAAAGATTTGGCACGAATAGCAGTCGACGGGGAGTATGCATCATACATCGTTAAAGGCTACCTGCTTCTCGTATCTTCATGGTCAGATGTGATCGCTATTTGCTGCATTGAGCTGCAGCATATACTTGCTGTTTTTTTTAGCCTCCAATCCCGATCCCGCCTCCGGTCCTCCTGACTCTGTCTTTATGCCCACTCTGCGCCGGAGAAAGAGAAAGAGAGACTGTGGCATATGGTGCGCATGTCTGCCCTCATCATTATAAATCAATATACTAGTGCAAGTCACCGTTCCTGCTCCCGCCCCGCTGTGGGGCATGCAGTTGACACCGTCAGAAGCGACTCACGAACTGACTGGCGTATACTGGGGATGCGGTGGTAACGTGCACTTTGACAAAGTCACTGGAAATACCCACGTGCTAATCTTTCCGGAGTATATTGGCTTCTTTAACACAAGAGCTTATAAGCCATGTTCTCTATTCCTCTCTCTCTCTCACACTCTCTTAAATTCTGCAGATGTAAATGGAGCTTATGCTCCAGAAAATACACCAGATTTCCCTCCATAACCCTCTGTTCCAGGTAGAGCTTTGGATTCCTTTCAATTCCTGCAGACTTAGGTCCACTTATTTTCTAAATGTGGACATAAGCAGCTTTAACATCACGGCCATTATCTTCATATCAGCCACTTCGTTGATCAGAAATCCTAGGAGGCATGAATAACGTGTACTTCCACGTAGTGTCCTGGGTAGGATCTGGTTATTCAGCCTCACCTGATGAACACAGTACTGCTGGGTATGGTGTTAGCGGTTATGCTGAGGGCTTAGGGTTTGGGGTTGTGGGTTAGGGTTAGAACTTAGGGGTTATGGTTAAGGGTTAGCGTCAGGGCGGCTATTTTTCACCCACTCAAATTACCACCGCGCATTCCCGATAGGTCTTCTTTTTTCTACTACTAATTGACCTCCTCGCCTGTGCGTTATCCGGCGCCACCCATAAAAAGCTCTATTACCACCGGTCCCTTATAACAGGTGGTTGGTGTTCGTTTCCTTCAGGTGGGGCTACATAACCACAAGTAATTGCCCTAATAACAACGTGTTTCACATCAACCAAGAATATTCTGTCGGAATTCGCAGAGGCGAGATTAAAGAACAGTGTTGGAAAAACTTCATCAATAACAAAATGATGCACACGTCTGTGTACCTGTGAGAGCCTGAGAAGTGGAAAGATAATAAGCTTCGTTTTCAAACAAATATTTCACAAGTTCCAACAAAACCGCACCCCAGTCGCATTCCTTGTCATGTAAATGACTGTATACCGTGAAGCGCTTTCACGTAAATCTCAGTGAACTTATCGGTTCTGTGAGTAATCGGTGGGGACAGGAGTAGCACACATTTCATCAGCGCCTGACAATTTCTTGACATTCAAATCTGCTAATATTAGACGCTACCCGAGAATAATATCCTGGCGGTTAGCAGGGTGGTGCCATACACGAAGCATGCACTGGGGCAGTCTGCATCGAGTTTGAGAGCCATGCCAACACGCATGAAGCATCCATACAACGAGTGGAGTCAGACTGTCTAGATCACCTCATCGAGCCGAGATTGTGGAAGGGAAGGAGAATGTGAATGTTGTAGTTCTGTCTTTTCATGTGGATCAGTGGTGGACCGATTGCGACGTTATCAGGATTGCTGACTTAGTCCGATTTCTACGGGTTGTCCCTGTGCTTTCCTCTGCAAATAAAACAGGCTGTTTGGGGCACGTTCAAATTCACTGGTGTCTGAGCAATGTGCTCTACATCAGCGGATGTACGGAAGGACATTTTTCGCAGTGGCTGTGTGTGAATTAACAGTGTGTGTGTGTGTGTGTGTGTGTTATATTGTGCCCTCAGAACGGGCCACGTGTAAGATGCGCTGGACCAAAACGGGGGCCACATCGGACTCTGGCAGGCGTTATCTGTGCGCAATAACGAATGCCAACATCTGCGGGGTGCGCTGGCGGACCCTGTTGTCGGCATTCGTCGCACAACTGGACCACTGCCATCACCCCATTGTTTTGTGGTCAAAATCCTGGTCATTTGTGTGTGGACCAGGGGATGCGGTGTGGAGCGCCAAGGCCAGGATCCGTCCGAGCCATCCACCTGCGGCCTCCCCCGTCTCCGGTCTTCTTGACTTGGTCTTGACACCGGGCTCAGGCGGGGGAGGAGGAGAGAGTGTAGGTAGATGCTACGCAAGTCTACTAGCACTATAAACCCCTGCGTAAGTCACCGTACCTGCTCCCTTAATGCAGTCTGTGGGGCATACGGCGGACATCGTCGAAATCGACGGTCGAACTGTCGTGTGTGTGTTATATTAGTCGACAGGTGACAGGACATTTTTCACAGTGAGCATGTGTTATTTCACTACCGCCTAGCGACTGCTTTTTCAAAAATGAGCACTTCAGTGCAGACGCACGAAAATTACGATTTCTTGAAGAGGACTTGATAAATAATCCTCTTGGATCATTGGATTTGCATCGTTCGGCGTTTGAGTTTACTTTGCCTCCGGTGGATCCTAACCGCTCAGCTTCTAGCACACCTCCATACGTTGCCTTTTGTCGGACATGTACACTATGATTTATTCAACTCTTCGAATAGACCACCTCATCAAGTCGAGATTAGCAAAAGCAGACAGAATTCAAAAGTTTTATTTCTGTCTTTGCATGTGGTCAAGTGGAGGTTTTGTTACCCTGCTACTTTATTCGTCTTAGTAAGCTTATTTTATCAATTCATGACTACAGGAATCCAGCAATCGACTTTTGCCTGAGTCGGTCTAGTACGAACTCATAACCACTAATAAGACAGTTAAATTCAGGTGAGTTTACGTAGAAAAATTTACATACAAATGATTGTCAAAATGAGTCCTTGAAAGAGTCATTCACGTTCCCTATCCGGGCAACTGTTGCTCTGGATATGCATTCGAAATATGCGACAGGAATATTTCCCACGCTTACTTCATACCTACGCTGTCTAGGCCAAACCGCAGAAGATATTTAGCTTAGCCTACGTAGGCCCATATTATTTGAGCCGACATCGGGGCCCTTAGAGGTCTCTTCCCTCGGCAATGGCCGCACCGGATTGCACATCTGTCGGTGTGCAGTCTAATACATTGGCATTTTGCTACCCTAGATAGCAGTGCCCTTGCCTGGCAGTATTCTACTAACTTCTCCGAGTTTATTGCTTTGATTTATTCCCACGCTTTGAACAGAAAATAAAGCTGCGATTGTCTGGCTTTTATGCGATCTGGGACTGACGTTCTTTATTTTAGAAGAAAATCAACAACGATTATTAACTATTCTGTTCATAAATGTGCATGAAATTTAAACGCAAATATTTGTTTTGCTTAAATTATTATTTAACAGTAGTCTGCTGACCCTCTAATATTCATGTACAGCGCGCAACCATGCAGTAAATTTTCACGGTTACTATACTCGGCACTTACTCTTCTCTCCTATTGGTTTTTGGTTTCGTTGGTCTCAGGGCTGTGGAAAATTTGCAGGCGGCGGATTATTCAATTACATTTTATTCACTGAGACTTGACTTTAGTTTATTTTTCAGTCAACGCGCTCGCTTCCGTTGCTATGTATAGGCGTAGAGGAAGAATTCCAGCGGAAATATATTTATTTTTTTAGTGTTATTGTATGCATTTCGCTCCCACTACGCGGCAATACCCCAACCGTGAGACCCCTATTACCCCCGTTCCCGCATTACACGAGCCTGTAGTTACTGATGGCGAAGTGGGGTTACACGCCCTATCATTACCGATCTCTGTAAGCCAGCTTTATAGTGACAAAATGACCGTTTGTTTGCACTACTTCTGACGCCAGTTAGGGCGCAGCAGGTTGGGCAGGGCTTCGTGGAAGACAGATAAATTAATTCGGACAAATATCCAGTCCTTGTGTCGTCTATGGGCGTTCTAACATGCGAGTACACAGTTGAAGCAGAACACCTTTCAAAGGAATTCAGCCATGTGTTCGTCAACCTAACAGCTTACATAGTGAACCAAAAACAAGGCATTGGAAGACTGGACATACATTTGAACATGTTGTACTGTTGAGCAAGCGTAGATTTCCTCCCCAGTGGTAAATAGATCTTTAACACGAGGGACATTAATAAATTAATCTAACCTATGATTGGTTCGGCCGCAGTATAATTGCTGCGGCAAAACGCTTCACAGTCACACACTGAGCTCTATCCACCTGAACAGCAGAGGTAGTTAATAGCGAATTGACACTGACGCCAATGTATTGCCGATTAGCCGCATGTATCGTCCTGGCATTGTGTGTACTCCTGTCGGCTGCAACTTACGTAGAAATGGACATTCTAATCGGCAGAGGCAAGCAGCGAATATCAAAGTGGATTTCACCATTGTATAACAATATTAAGACGGACCGCAGGTTGAGCCACCTAGAGGAGGCAAAGTTGGATGAACAGACAGGTCAGCTCGTGGCTTACCTCCGAAATTTCGAAGAACTCCACTTCTTGCCTGTGCCCAAGTCGTGGTGTCTCCCCTCCAACCATGATTAAACCTCATTACAATTGCACCTTCACCCAACGTACAGGCCTGATGGTGCACATGCGAGTCCACAACAAGGAGATCGACACATCAGTGTCCTGATCCACAACATACACCCACCGCACCCCCCTCAACTGCCCACTGCCCACACACATTGGCTCACCGCATGGGTCTATTCGGTCAGATGGGCATCCCCCTAAAACCGCGGTTAAATCCGATCACCAAATATCTTCTCACCAGCACGTACACCAACCACACAGAAACTCATTCTTCATCACCCACCACAAGCACGGAATCGGCACCTCTCTCACGAGTGATGGGCGCAGGTCGTGTGTGTGTGTGTGTTTATGGCGCGCGTAGTCGGACTGTTTCACCTCTGCCAGCCGCTGTGCGGTGGGTTCACCTGACGGACGTAGTAGGTCGTTCACTTGCTTGTAGGTTCAGACTACACCTAGCGTGTCCATTTGCTGGCACCCAACTCTGGCATGTGGCTCCCCGAAGCTAGGCTCTGCCTAGTGGCCACACCCCGGTAACCGCCTCGACCGGCGAGTTAAACCAGGTGAGGGTATCCGTGTATGCGTCTCTGCGCACAGTAGGGTCGACTTCTGGGATCGTTCTTCCACTAAACAAACACGCGGTCATAGTGGAGCTGGGCAGCCGCCTAACACAACTGAGCAGCCCTATTTAGGGATGGCACTGTTTAACCCGCGGGGGAGGGGGTGAAGAGGATAAAAAAAGTGCCCTTAACAAATACTGGAGAACCACGCAGTCTGCAGGTTGATCGTGGCCTCAGACGTTAAACGCACGGTCGAAACAACCAAAATCGGAACAACGCTCTCTCTCTCTTACTCCTTATCCTCCTCCTCCTTCTCCCCCTCGTCCTCCTCGCCGCGGTTTCACTCGACAGGGTGAGTCCGCTCACGCTGGCAGCCTGGAATATTCGTTCTCTTTGAGACAACCCGAGAAACGATTGACCGGAACGGATGACAGCGCTAGTGGCTCGTGAACTGGCACGCTACAAGGTGGAAATCGCTGCACTCAGCGAGATCCGGTTCTCCGAACAAGGCCAAATGGAGGAGGTGGGTATTGGCTACACCTTCTTCTGAAGCGGCCGCCCCAAGGCAGAAAGTTTGTGTTTGGGGGGCCAGGTCGTGCGTGTGGCGCGCGCAGACAAGGTCACTAGACCATGTCAGCCACCTCGCCCATTCCCCCCTCCAGTCAACTGACCGGCTCGGGCAGTGGCTGGAACATGGGAATGGGAAGGGAGGGTGCAGTCGACGACTCAGCGCACTTTCCTCACTATAAACAATCGGACGCGCTTTAAGTTATCACGGTGTGCTAAAATCTGTGGCATGGAATGCTGCCAACGGACGGGATAAGTGGGACCTCGCAAACGGCCCAGTGTTGTTTGTTTGAGTGAGGTGGCCGTCTGATGGTCGAAGAGTCAGGCTGCAATGTCTCCTTCTTAATGTGGAACTCCCAATCCGGGGATCCGATCCGGGTGTGGTGGTAGGCCTGGGTGTCGGTCCGGCCATGCCAGCCACCTGCGTCCCACCGCCTCCGGTCATCTTGACTCTGTCTTGACAGCGGATCCAGGAAAGGGGGGAGGGAGTGTGGAAGATGTTGCACGAGCCTACTATCACTATAAACTAAATCACGCACAAGTCCCAGTGTCCGTTTCACCGTTCAGCGAAGCACACGGTGGACGTCGTCGGCAACGACGGTCAAACTGTTAGGTTGACCAGATCGGACAATCGACTGATTTACGAGAGTTCGTCAGCTAGCGCAATGCCCTGTTGTGGACCCTTACACACCCTGTCGCGTATCAGGCAGCAGTTAACTGTTTCGTGTGTCAATCTCACTGAGGTGATGATTTCCACTAATCGCTTGAAAGTACGCCATCCCGACTGTCCTTCGACATATCGACGAGATAGGCCCTTGTCACACGCGACGGGGCCTCACTCGAGAAGAGACACCCTTTCGGTTTCAAAAATGTTTTCAATTATGAAATTCCTTAAGATTGTGCAAAGTTCACCCACACGGCATCGCAGCTGTGCGTTTATTAATGCTCCTTTCATTGCAAAATTATATCGGGTATGCCTGGTGTCCTCCTCAAGGACTAAAGAACACGTGATTTTTCCTATGCGGTAAGTATACACCTAGTAGACTGAAATCGCTAAAAGCAACTGTAACGGTTTATCTGTCTCAAAATTATTCGGGAACTGGAAAACTTTTCAAAACTTAAATGTACCCTTTCTTCGAGTATAAAATGTGAAGACGTGATTTTCTGCCAAATGATTAAAAGAAAGCATGCTTTGTGCATGTTTTCCGTGAAACATACTTGAATTGACAAACTCATCGAAAATAAATGTGAAAAATGCATACTGCATAAGTAGTCATTTTTCCCGAGCGCAGTATTCCCATCAGGTCGAAAATAAGTGCCTTCAAAAGTCAACAGTCTGTCGACTGCGAAATATATTGGGGCTGTCACGCGTGATAATTATTTCTCCAACCCCACCTAAGTACTTCATCCTAATCGAAAACGCACTTCAGAATTTCGAATAAAATTTCATGTGTGGGGGGGCAACATTTATTGATGCGAGATTCGTCATCTCTGACTTCAAATTCGAGAGGTGAGTCACAAGAGAAATTGCAATGTTTGAAATTATGGCAAGGGAGAACTCTGGGATGCTATGCTTTTCCACCAGCTGGTCGGCCATCTGATTGATATGGGCGGCGGAGAGAATGCCAGAAGTAGGTCCTGACATACGCTGCAGTCTTAGTACACAATTGTCCTTCGTCATTGTCTGACTATAACTGAGATTCGGAACGAAGAAGACTGCTGTTCAGAATAGACCACAATTAGTTGAGATGCGATGGGCAAAGACTTGAATGTTCCCAAACCGGAGAGACAGAATTAGAAATTTGACTTTACTGAGCCCAAATAGGGTACGCACGGCTCAGCAGGTAGAGCCAGCAAGTGTTCACTTCAGCTGACTTACAACCGTTGAGATTATCGACTTCAGAGCTTTGTCCATCTGCAGCCAATCAGCGGAGGACGGAGTGTCCATTGGCCCCGAGCTCTCACCAAGCTGGTGCCAAGTCTCGCGCGGATTGTCTCCGACACCTGATCGATCCCACTGGTGTTTTCCATCTCTTTCGAAGGTTGCGGCCATCCGCAAATTCCCGCCATGCACTTCCAAGCGTCGACTGCAGCGGTTTCTGATGCTAGTTGAACTTTCTGCTCCGACACCTCCCTACACAATGCCTACACAATCTACCGCCCACAAACTTCCTCTCAGGTCCGAAAGGTTCGTATGAACTCTGCGCAGACAGTCCCGCTGATATTGACAGGGCGAGCGCTGCCCTAACCGACGTCACTCCCACGACCCACTTTATTCCCGACATGTCTATCTCACTCATGGTCGACGTCTACAAAGCTGCAGTCCGCGCGGTTCTTCAACAGCATCTCGCAGGCCACGCTCAACCCATAGCCTTCTTCTCCAGAAGCTTAGGACCTGCTAAATCCTGTTAAGGTCCGTTTGTATAAGAACTTCTTTGTGTCTACCTCGCCATGGTGGACTTCCCCCTCACTTTCTTGTGGGCTGGAAATCAAATACATCCACGGACCACGAGCCCGTCTCCTTCCTTCCCATGTCGCATTCTGACAGTCTCAGCGCCCTGAGATTAGCCAACAGGGCTATATTGCCCAGTTCATCTTAGATATCCGCGACATCGACGGATCAGGGGATAAGGTAGCGAACGCCCTCTTGAGACCTCTAATAGCTCATTTCTACTTCTATTCCAAAATCGACCTCTCTGAGATGGCTACCAAACAACGTCATGCTAGTCTCCACTATGACACGGATGTATCCTGATTCCAGGTCCAGGACCTGCCTCTGACTACTGGCGACAAATTTATTCTCAGTGGAATCTCTTCTACGTTTAACCGTTTATACGTGACGCCACTCCTTCGCCGCAACGTCCTCTTCTGCCTGCAAGAGCTCGTTCATCCACAGACAAGGTGATCTCTGATCGATTCGACCGATCTGAGATGAAAAAGGACCCGAAGATTTGGACACGAGCATGCCTCGACTGGCAGTGGAATAAGGTCCTGGGGGATATGTGACAGTATGCTCCAACTATGAACAACACGGTCACTCAGTCATGTTGCCCTCAGTCCATCTAATGCTCCATGGCAATCGACAGTTTGAGCCGCGAGAGCATTAGCAAGAGTCAGTTCCTAAAATCCGTCTCCAAGATACTGAGATTTGCCCCAACAATCAGCCACACGGAAAATATGGTAGAACAACAGGGGGACGAGAGTAGGCGGCAGATGGTCAGGCTAAAATGGTTTCACCCGAATTTGGCCGCTAGCGCACTCCCACACAGCTGAGATCATAACCACGTCCTTACTTCTGTGAAAGCATCCCGCATTGGGCTGCTGCGTATATGGGCTGTTTTACTTTATCAGCCCCTTACCCCGATCTTTCCTCCAGCACTTCGAACTCTGTCTTGATATCCTCCCTGTGCCCCCCCCCTGCTGTGGGGCATGCAATGGACATCGTCCGAAAGGACGGTCGAATTGGCGCATACTGAGGATGCGGTGGTAACGTGCATTACGTCAAAGTCACTTGAAATGTCCACATGCAGATCTTTCCAGAGTATATTGGCCTCCTTGACGTTAAGAGCTCATAAGCCATGCGATTCCTTCACAATAGGCAGAATATGCTTAACAGATGTTTCCTTCCGTATTGGTTGTTCTCTCTCTCTCGCTCTCTCTTAAATTCTACAGGTGTAAATATGCCCCATGCTCCAGGAAAGGTGTCAGACTACCCTTTGTAACTAGATGTTTCGAACTTTGAATTTTCGAGTCCCGCAGACTCATTTCCTCCTATTTTCCTGAAACTGATATAAGCAGACTCAATGCGTCCATTATCTTCACACCAGCCTATAATTTGGCGTCAGTTATGGAACAGGCAATCGACAGTCTTTTATGAAATAGAGTTAACTTAATTCGGTCAGAGGGCCGATCTGTGTGCCGACTACGGGTGTATTCACCTGTCGGTATACAGTCAACCAATGCAGTCCTGGGTTCGCCGACCAGAAATATATTTAACTCTGTTGTACAGTTCATCGAATGAAAACTTCATTCTAAGGGATAAGAGGACTTGAAAGCGACGGACAGTTTTAAGCCAGCCTAATCTTTCTCCAGCAGGTCTTCTAGAACAGCTGCTTCGGCGAACCGATCGGCCTCAAGTATTGTGGTCTCTTCAAAGTCTCGCTCCGGAGGGTTGAGTTCAGTTATTCCAGTGACAACAGAGCTGAAAAATTCTAAAAGATGACCAGCTTCCGTCCCATTTTCGGCAGTCCTCAGCAGGAGTTCTGGACCGCTGTTTCAGATGTCCTGTTTGACGTAACCGTTAAGTGACCTCGGGTTCTCCACAGAACGGTTAAGCAGATCCAGTCCGATTTGCCGCCTTGTTCTAGGAATAAGCCACTTGACTCGATTCTTCTGAACTCCATATGCACTTGTGAATGCGGATCCTCTGTCAACAAGTGATTCCTTCATATCAATTCCGGATATGCTTGCACAGGTTTCTGTAGGACAGCGCGAGGTGAAATTGACGGTCCACATCAAGTGATCCGATCCAGAAGTTTCTATTGTTTCCGCCTCGTATGGCGCAAGACCAAACTGAAAGTGGTGAGAACAAATTGATACCATTGGTTCCGCCACACTATAAATACTGCGTCATGTCACCCGAAAGTCAAGCGCCGACCTCTATCCACCCACATAGCGAGGCTAACTGCAAGCGAATATACACTGACGTCAATGTATTACCGACTAGCCCCATGTATCGTCCTGGCTTTGTGTGTACTCCTGTGGGCTGCAACTTACCTAGAAACTGACTTTCTTTTCGGCAGAGGCAAGGAGAGAATATCAATGGAGATTTCAGCATTGTATAATAATATTGAGGCGGACCGGAGGTTGAGCCACCTAGAGGACGCAAAGTTTGATGAACAGACAGGACAGCTCGTGGCCTACCTCCGAATTTTCGAAGAACCCCATCTCTTGCCTGTGTCCAGATCGTGGTGTCTGCCCTCCAACCAGAAAAACGTGTCAGCCACTTACAGGGGTAGACCAATTCAGTCTGGCAGGTCTTCGGAAGCCTTAGTCAACGCCGTTGTGCGCAACTGTTTTAAAGACAGGGATCCAAATGCCCATGATCGGATGAAACTTTGGTATTCCCTGCGTGTGCTGAGGGACGCATTTGACAAGGAAAATATAACCCTCATAATGACATTTGGCTCAGTGCTAGGGTCCTCACGATATCACCAGAGGATGTTTTACGATGTAGATTATGACTTTTTAGTTTATGAACATGAAATGGAGAGTGCAGTTCGCATTTTGGCGAAACTGTCGGCTAATGCGACTTCCGAGATGCGTCTCCTTGACGCCCGATCTTCCTATGGGCTGCCGAAGTTTGGATTTCTGTGTGGCAATGATCCACTCTGGAGGCAGCGTGACAAACGATGCGTGGAAATGAACGGAAGCTACGTTGTATGCGACTCCATGCAATCTACTGCACAACTCAGTAAGCCCTGTCGATATTACGCCGATTTCTACTGGATGAGGAAGACGCAGAACGGTAGAATCAAAGTCTGCACACTTCGCACTACATATGCTCAGGAAGATGTGTTGCAATCGGAGTACAGGCCACTGGATGGGACATTGTTTCGAACTGTCCGGAACTTCGACCAATACGTTAAAGTCATATATGGGTCATCCAGTTCATTGTGTGTACCCAAATCAGGCAGACTAAACAAAACGGCTGAATTGTCTGAGTTCATTTCGAACGATGATCTCCGCTGTTCGGACTTTGCAGTGCCGTGTGCGTACATCGACGAGGATCATCCACAAGTCCATACACTTACCGACGGCAGAAATGCAATTCAATTTGGATTGCGCCGACTGAGGTCGGGTGAATGTTTCGCACAATCCCTTTTCTTAAAAGTTAAATGAACTATTTGATTTTGTAATGCAAAATAAACAACCTGCTGTCCAACTTAGGCACGGATGTTATCTGATACTTGCTTAGTCTACTCATTTTTCAAAATATTTGCTTACTTTAGAAACTGGTATGGTTGTGCGAAATGGGAAAATGGACCTAGATCTTATGATATGATGGCAGTACTTGCGTATGGCGTAATTAGCTGCCCCTGGTCACCCGTTGCATTCCTTGGTAATCTGTGGTTTACCTGTATGGCCTTCATTCCCGGCTACTGCTTTCATAAAATTAGTGCGACCTTCATTTGGTACGTCAGTCGTGATGTCGGCAGGTGAAATGTGCCATAGTCACTCTCATCCTCAACTTCAACCACGCTGAACCTAATCACCCTCTCAGTTGACGTAGCTTTGACCTCCTAGTTTTTGTCGACCAAGCCTCGTAATGATTCCTGCCTCAAATATGAAATTAGTCAACGGGGACGTGTTACCGTATGCTAGTGAGAGTGCACTGAATTTTCGGTAAGAAGTGGTATGGTGGCCCCACCCGATGGACACAATACTGTTGAGGTTGGGGTTAAGGGTTAGGGTTGGGAGTTAGAATTAGGAGCTATGTCTAGGGGTTGGGGTTAGAGGTCAGGGTAAGAAGTAAGGGTTAGAGTTAGGGCTAGGGGTTAGCGCAACTGTTTCTCACCCATCTAAAGTACAAACGCACATTCCCAATAGCTTTTCTTTTGCATACAACCACTTGGCCTCGTCGCCTGTAAGAGGTGATTGGGGTCGGCTTACTTCATGTGGGGCTACAAAACCACATCCGACCGTCAGTTAATTTCCGACAGCAATTTACCATCAATTTACGTTGCACAGGTCAAGGTCCGAATTTGAGCAGCGGAAGTTGTAATAACATCCTAAGCACTTGGCGATGATTTTGGAGACATTATGGGAGGCTTGCGATTATGCAAACTGCCGCACCCCACCGAGTCTTCAGTAAAATCCTGATGCTGTCCCAAATGTATTTCAATGAAGACGGATCACAGACGCTGCATCCGTTGCAGCATCAGTGAGCCTGCACTTAGTGGACAGCACAAACATCTAAATGAACGTTCAAAAAAACTAAATCTGGCAAGATCCAATAAACCCCAAACGTACCATTGTTCGCAGGATGAATTAAAAGGTAGAAATTGAGCCAGCAAACAACACGATGTCTTAATCAACTTCGGTCGAAGGTGCATTTTTAAGCGTTGACGCGTGTGTCGGGCTAGGATCACAAAATCAAAACCCACCGCGTTTACGTGCGTAAATCCCATGTACACTCATGGCTGAATTGCCCTCTGATCCTATTCCAGACTGATATGGCAGTTTCATAGCTGCGAAGAGATCACAAGCAAAGCACAAATGCATCAAGCCTGAGGAAGTTCCCGTCGCCCCGATGATCAGAAGTTGAAATCTGGCACTCGCCGAACTAATGGTTTATTTGAATTTGACAGATAGAGATTATACGGAGCATTGTCCCGATTTCAGCCAGAGTAAACCAACCTCGATCTTCGTCGAGCCATCAGTGAGAGTGTGGACTCGTGGGTGCGTCTGGTCAATGTATACACAGAGCACCGCAAAGTATGTCCAATAGAGCCCCTCCTATAAAATAAATTCAGATAATTCATCAATTTGGCCTAGGTTGCCGGATTTGAACACGCACATTGAAATAGGTGTGCCATAAATGTCTTCAGCATATCGATCGAAGTTACGGACGTAGCGAAACAACGTTCTGTTAAGTGGTTTGTTGTCGAATTGTAGTAACTCTACCTAAGAAGAAAATGTACTATTTGTATATGTACGTATTGCAATCTGATGAATTTAGCAATTCATCATGAGAAAAATCTCTGTTTGAGGAATTCGCAAGAGGTAACTAGGAGATACGATAGTCCTGAATGGGAAGTTCGTCGAAGCAAACGAGCAGGCGTCTATGCTTGCATGAGGTCTATTTAAACAGGTTAGAAATTTACGTTAGATTGACGTCCAAGCTTTCTGGCAGTAAAGAAAGATTTGGCACGAATAGCAGTCGACGGGGAGTATGCATCATACATCGTTAAAGGCTACCTGCTTCTCGTATCTTCATGGTCAGATGTGATCGCTATTTGCTGCATTGAGCTGCTGCATATATGGGCTGTTTTTTAGCCTCCAATCCCGATCCCGCCTCCGGTCCTCCTGACTCTGTCTTTATGCCCACTCTGCGCCGGAGAAATAGAAAGAGAGACTGTGGCATATGGTGCGCATGTCTGCCCTCATCATTATAAATCAATATACTAGTGCAAGTCACCGTTCCTGCTCCCGCCCCGCTGTGGGGCATGCAGTTGACACCGTCAGAAGCGACTCACGAACTGACTGGCGTATACTGGGGATGCGGTGGTAACGTGCACTTTGACAAAGTCACTGGAAATACCCACGTGCTAATCTTTCCGGAGTATATTGGCTTCTTTAACACAAGAGCTTATAAGCCATGTTCTCTATTCCTCTCTCTCTCACACACTCTCTTAAATTCTGCAGATGTAAATGGAGCTTATGCTCCAGAAAATACACCAGATTTCCCTCCATAACCCTCTGTTCCAGGTAGAGCTTTGGATTCCTTTCAATTCCTGCAGACTTAGGTCCACTTATTTTCTAAATGTGGACATAAGCAGCTTTAACATCACGGCCATTATCTTCATATCAGCCACTTCGTTGATCAGAAATCCTAGGAGGCATGAATAACGTGTACTTCCACGTAGTGTCCTGGGTAGGATCTGGTTATTCAGCCTCACCTGATGAACACAGTACTGCTGGGTATGGTGTTAGCGGTTATGCTGAGGGCTTAGGGTTTGGGGTTGTGGGTTAGGGTTAGAACTTAGGGGTTATGGTTAAGGGTTAGCGTCAGGGCGGCTATTTTTCACCCACTCAAATTACCACCGCGCATTCCCGATAGGTCTTCTTTTTTCTACTACTAATTGACCTCCTCGCCTGTGCGGTATCCGGCGCCACCCATAAAAAGCTCTATTACCACCGGTCCCTTATAACAGGTGGTTGGTGTTCGTTTCCTTCAGGTGGGGCTACATAACCACAAGTAATTGCCCTAATAACAACGTGTTTCACATCAACCAAGAATATTCTGTCGGAATTCGCAGAGGCGAGATTAAAGAACAGTGTTGGAAAAACTTCATCAATAACAAAATGATGCACACGTCTGTGTACCTGTGAGAGCCTGAGAAGTGGAAAGATAATAAGCTTCGTTTTCAAACAAATATTTCACAAGTTCCAACAAAACCGCACCCCAGTCGCATTCCTTGTCATGTAAATGACTGTATACCGTGAAGCGCTTTCACGTAAATCTCAGTGAACTTATCGGTTCTGTGAGTAATCGGTGGGGACAGGAGTAGCACACATTTCATCAGCGCCTGACAATTTCTTGACATTCAAATCTGCTAATATTAGACGCTACCCGAGAATAGTATCCTGGCGGTCAGCAGGGTGGTGCCATACACAAAGCATGCACTGGGGCAGTCTGCATCGAGTTTGAGAGCCATGCCAACACGCATGAAGCATCCATGCAGCGAGTGGATTCAGACTGTCTAAATCACCTTATCGAGCCCAGATTAGGAAAGGGATGGAGAATGTGAATGTTGTAGTTCTGTCTTTTCATGTGGATCAGTGGTGGACCGACAGCGACGTTATCAGGACTGCTGATTTAGTCCAATTTCTACGGGTTGTCCCTGTGCTTTCCTCTGCAAGCAAGACAGGCGGTTTGGGGCACGTCCAAATGCATTGGTGTCTGAGCAATGTGCTCTACGTCAGCCGATGTGCGGAAGGACATTTTTCACAGTGGCTGTGTGTGAATTAAAAGTGTGTGTGTGTGTGTGTTATATTGTGCCCTCAGAACGGGCCACGTGTAAGATGCGCTGGACCAAAACGGGGGCCACATCGGACTCTGGCAGGCGTTATCTGTGCGCAATAACGAATGCCAACATCTGCGGGGTGCGCTGGCGGACCCTGTTGTCGGCATTCGTCGCACAACTGGACCACTGCCATCACCCCATTGTTTTGTGGTCAAAATCCTGGTCATTTGTGTGTGGACCAGGGGATGCGGTGTGGAGCGCCAAGGCCAGGATCCGTCCGAGCCATCCACCTGCGGCCTCCCCCGTCTCCGGTCTTCTTGACTTGGTCTTGACACCGGGCTCAGGCGGGGGAGGAGGAGAGAGTGTAGGTAGATGCTACGCAAGTCTACTAGCACTATAAACCCCTGCGTAAGTCACCGTACCTGCTCCCTTAATGCAGTCTGTGGGGCATACGGCGGACATCGTCGAAATCGACGGTCGAACTGTCGTGTGTGTGTTATATTAGTCGACAGGTGACAGGACATTTTTCACAGTGAGCATGTGTTATTTCATTATTGCCTAGCGACTGCGTTTTCAAAAATAACCACTTCAGCGTAGACGCACGAAAATTACGATTTCTTGAAGAGGACTTGATAAATAATCCTCTTGGATCATTGGATTTGCATCGTTCGTCGTTTGAGTTTACTTTGCCTCCGGTGGATCCTAACCGCTCAGCTTCTACCACACCTCCATACATTGCCTTTTGTCGGACATGTACACTATGATTTATTCAACTCTTCGAATAGACCACCTCATCAAGTCGAGATTAGCAAAAGCAGACAGAATTCAAAAGTTTTATTTCTGTCTTTGCATGTGGTCAAGTGGAGGTTTTGTTACCCTGCTACTTTATTCGTCTTAGTAAGCTTATTTTATCAATTCATGACTACAGGAATCCACCAATCGACTTTTGCCTGAGTCGGTCCATTACGAACTCATAACCACTAATAAGACAGTTAAATTCAGGTGAGTTTACGTAGAAAAATTAGCATACAAATGGTTGTCAAAATGAGTCCTTGAAAGAGTCATTCACGTTCCCTATCCGGGCAACTGTTGCTCCGGATATGCATTCGAAATATGCGACCGGAATTTTTCCCACGCTTACTTCATACTTCCGCTGTCTAGGCCAAACCACAGACGACATTGAACTCCGTCTACGTAGGCCCATATTATTTGAGCCGACATCGGGCCCTTAGAGGTCTCTTCCTTCGGCAATGGCCGCACCGGATTGCACATCTGTCGGTGTGCAGTCTAATACATTGGCATTTTGCTACCCTAGATAGCAGTGCCCTTGCCTGGCAGTATTCTACTAACTTCTCCGAGTTTATTGCTTTGATTTATTCCCACGCTTTGAACAGAAAATAAAGCTGCGATTGTCTGGCTTTTATGCGATCTGGGACTGACGTTCTTTATTTTAGAAGAAAATCAACAACGATTATTAACTATTCTGTTCATAAATGTGCATGAAATTTAAACGCAAATATTTGTTTTGCTTAAATTTTTATTTAACAGTAGTCTGCTGACCCTCTAATATTCATGTACAGCGCGCAAACTTGCAGTAAATGTTCACGGTTACTATACTCGGCACTTACTGTTCTCTCCTATTGGTTGTTGTGTGAAATCCTGGTGCTTGTGTTTGGGGGGCCAGGTCGTGCGTGTGGCGCGCGCAGACAAGGTCACTAGACCATGCCAGCCACCGCGCCCATTCCCCGCACCTGTCAACTGACCGGCTCGGGCAGTGGTTGGAACATGGGAATGGGAAGGGAGGGGGGTGCGGTCGACGACTCAGCGCACTTTCCTCACTATAAAAAATCTGACGCGCTTTAAGTTATCACGGTATGCTAAAATCTGTGGCATGGAATGCTGCCAACGGACGGGATAAGTGGGACCTCGCAAACGGCCCAGTGCTGTGTGTTTGAGTGAGGTGGCCGTCTGATGGTCGAAGGGTCAGGCTGCAATGTCTCCTTCTTAATGTGGAACTCCCAATCCGGGGATCCGATCCGGGTGTGGTGGTAGGCCTGGGTGCCGGTCCGGTCACGCCAGCCACCTGCGTCCCACCGCCTCCGGCCATCTTGACTCTGTCTTGACAGCGGATCCAGGGGGGGGGGTGGGGAGGGAGTGCGGAAGATGTTGCACGAGCCTACTATCACTATAAACTAAATCAAGAACTAGTCCCAGTGTCCGTTTCACCGTTCAGCGAAGCACACGGTGGACATCGTCGGCAACGACGGTCAAACTGTTAGGTTGACCAGATCGGACAATCGACTGATTTACGAGAGTTCGTCAGCTAGCGCAATGCCCTGTTGTGGACCCTTACACACCCTGTCGCGTATCAGGCAGCAGTTAACTGTTTCGTGTGTCAATCTCACTGAGGTGATGATTTCCACCAATCGCCTCATAGTATGCCATCCCGACTGTCCTTCGACGCATCGACGAGATCGGTCCTTGTCACACGTTACGGGACCTCACTCGAGAAGAGACATCCTTCCGGTTTCAAAAATGTTTTCACTTATGAAATTTCTTAAGATTGTGCAAAGTTTACCCACACAGCATCGCAGCTGTACGTTTATTAACGCTCCTGCAAGATAGGTCGCATTCATTGCAAAATTATATCGGGTGTGCCTGGTGTACTCCTCAAGGTCTGATGAATACGTGATTTTTCCTATGCGGGAAATATACACCTAGTAGACTGAAATCGCTAAACGCAAATGCAACGGTTGATCTGTCTCAAAATTATTCGGGAACTGGAAAAATTTTCAAAACTTACATGTACTCTTTCTTCGAGTATAAAATGTGAAGAAGTGATTTTCTTCCAAATGCTTAAAAGAGAGCATGCTTTGTGCATGTTTTCCGTGAAACATGCTTGAATTGACAAGCTTATCGAAAATAAATGTGAAAAATGCATACTGCATAAGTAGTCATTTTTACCGAGTGCAGTATTCACATCAGGTCGAAAAGAAGTGCCTTCAAAAGCCAACATTCTGGCGACTGCGAAATATATTGGGGCTGTCCCGCGTGATAATTATTTCTCCAACCTCACCTAAGTAATTCATCCTAATCGCAAACGCACCTTAGAATTTCGACTAACATTTCATGTGTGGGGGGGCCAATCCTTATTGATGCGAGATTCGTCATCTGTGACTTCAAATTCGAGAGATGAGTCACAAGAGAAATTGCAATGTTTGAAATTATGGCAAGGGAGAGCTTGGGGATGCTATGCTTTTCCACCAGCTGGTCGGCCATCTGATTGATATGGGCGGCGGAGAGAATGCCAGAAGTAGGTCCTGACATACGCTGCAGTCTTAGTAGACAATTGTCCATCCTCATTGTCTGACTACAACTGAGATTCGGAACGAAGAAGATTGCTGTTCAGAGAAGGCCACAATTAGTTGAGATGCGATGGGCGACAGCTTGGACGTTCCCAAACCGGACAGATAAAATTAGAAAATCGACTTTACTGAGCCCAGATAGGGTACGCGCGGCTCAGCAGGTAGAGCCAGCAAGTGTTCACTTCAGCTGACTTACAACCGTTGAGATTGTTGACCTCAGAGCCTTGTCAATCAACAGCCAATCAGTGGAGGACGGGGTGTCCATTGGCACCCGAGCTCTCACCAAGCTGGTGCCAAGTCTCACGCGGATTGTCTCCGACACCTGATCGATCCCACTGGTGTTTTCCCTCTCCTTCCAAGGTTGCGACCATCCGCAAATTCCCGTCATGCACTTCCAAGCGTCGACTGCAGCGATTTCTGATGCTAGTTGACCTTTCTGCTCCGACACCTCCCTAAGTGTGCCTACACAATCTACCTCTTACAAACTTCCTCTCAGGTCCGAAAGATTCGTTCGAACTCTGCGCAGACGCTCTCGCTGATATTGAGAGGGCGAGTGCTGCCATAACCGACGTCACTCCCACGACCCACTTTGTTCCCGATATGTCTATCTCATTCATGGTCGATGTCTACAAAGCTGCAGTCCGCGCGGTTCTTCAACAGCATCTCGCAGACCACGCCCAACCCCGTAGCATTCTTCTCTAGAAGCTTAGGAACTGCTGAATCCTGTTACGGTCCGTTTGTATAAGAACTTCTTGGTTTCTACCTCGCCATGGTGGACTTCCCTCACTTTCTTGTGGGCTAGAAATCAAATACATCCACGGACCGCGAGCCCCTCTCCTTTGCTCCCCTGTCGCATTCTGACAGTCTCAGCGCCCTCAGATCAGCCAACAGGGCTATATTGCCCAGTTCATCTTAGATATCCGCGACATTGACGGATCAGGGGATAAGGTGGCGAACGCTCTCTAATACCTCATTTCTACTTCTCTTCCAGAATCGACCTCGCTGAGATGGCTGCCAAACAACGTCGTGCTGGTTCCCACTATGACAGGGATATATCCTGATTCCAGGTCCAGGACCTGTCTCTGGCTACTGGCGACAAATTTATTCTCTGTGGAATCTCTTCTACGTTCAACCGTTTATACGTGACGCCACTCCTTCGCCGCAACGTCCTCTCCTTCCTGCAAAACCTCGTTCATCCACAGACAGGGTGATCTCTGATCGATTCGGCCGATCTGAGATGAAAAAGGACCCGAAGGTTTGGACACGAGCATGCCTCGACTGTCAGTGGAATAAGGTCCTGGGGGATATGTGACAGTCAGCTCCTACTATGAACAACACGGCCACTCAGTCATGTCGCCCTCAGTTCGTCTAATGCTCCATGGCAATCGATAGTTTGAGCCGAGAGAGTATTAGCAAGAGTCAATTCCTAAACTCCGTTTCCAAGAGACTGAGGTTTGTCCAAGAAATCGGCCACACGGAAAATATGCTAGAACAACAGGGGGACGAGATTAGGCGGTAGATGGTCAGGCTGAAATGGTTTCACCCGAATTTGGCCGCTAGCACACTCCCACACAGCTTAGATCATAACCACGTCCTTACTTCTGTGAAAGCATCCCGCATTGAGCTGCTGCGTATATGGGCTGTTTTACTTTATCAGCCCCTTATCCCGATCTTTCCTCCAGCACTTCGAACTCTGTCTTGATATCCTCCCTGTGCCCCCCCCCCCCCCTGCTGTGGGACATGCAATGGACATCGTCGGAAAGGACGGTCGAATTGGCGCATACTGAGGATGCGGTGGTAACGTGCATTTCGTCAAAGTCACCTGAAATGTCCACATGCAGATCATTCCAGAGTATATTGGCCTCCTTGACGTTAAGACCTCATAAGCCATGCGATTCCTTCACAATAGGCAGAATATGCTTAATAGATGTTTCCTTCCGTATTGGTTGTTCTCTCTCTCTCTCGCTCTCTCTTAACTTCTACAGGTGTAAATATGCCCCATGCTCCAGGAAAGGTGTCAGACTACCCTTTGTAACTAGATGTTTCGAACTTTGAATTTTCGAGTCCCGCAGACTCATTTCCTCCTATTTTCCTGAAACTGACATAAGCAGACTCAATGCGTCCATTATCTTCATATCAGCCTATAATTTGGCGCCAGTTATGGAACAGGCAATCGACAGACTTTTATGAAATAGAGTTAACTTAATTCGGTCAGAGGGCCGGTCTGTGTGTCGACTACGGTTGTTTTAACCTGTGGGTACACAGTCAACGAATGCAGTCCTGGGATCGCCGACCAGAAATATATTTAGCTCTGCTGTACAGTTCATCGAACGTAAAACTTCATTCTAAGGGATAAGAGGACTTGAAAGCGACGGACACTTTTAAGCCAGCCTAATCTTTCTCCAGCAGGTCTTCTAGAACAGCTGCTTCGGCGAACCGATCGGCCTCAAGTATTGTCGTCTCTTCAAAGACTCGCTCCGGAAGGTTGAGTTCAGTTATTCCAGTGACAACAGAGCTGAAAAATTCTAAAAGATGACCGACTTCCGTTCCAATTTCGGTAGTCCTCAGCAGGAGTTCTGGACCGCTGTTTCAGATGTCCTCTTTGATGTAACCGTAAAGTGACCTCGGGTTCTCCACAGAACGGTTAAGCAAATCCAGTCCGAGTTGCCGCCTTGTTTTAGGAATAAGCCACTCGACTCGATTCTTCTGAACTCCATATGCACTTGTGAATGCGGATCCTCTGTCAACAAGTGATTCCTTCATATCAATTCCGGATATGCTTGCACAGGTTTCTGTACGACAGCCCAAGGTGAAATTGACGGTCCACATCAAGTGATCCGATCCAGAAGTTTCTATTTTTTCCACCTCGTATGGCGCAAGACCAAACTGAAAGTGGTGAGAACAAATTGATACCATTGGTTCCGCCACAGTATAAATACTGCGTCATGTCACCCGAAAGTCAAGCGCCGACCTCTATCCACCCACATAGCGAGGCTAACTGAAAGCGAATAGACACTGACGCCAATGTATTACCGACTAGCCCCATGTATCGTCCCGGCTTTGTGTGTACTCCTGTGGGCTGCAACTTACCTAGAAACTGACTTTCTTTTCGGAAGAGGCAAGGAGAGTATATCAATGGAGATTTCAGCATTGTATAACAATATTGAGGCGGACCGGAGGTTGAGCCACCTAGAGGACGCGAAGTTTGATGAACGGACAGGACAGCTCGTGGCCTACCTCCGAATTTTCGAAGAACCCCACCTCTTGCCTGTGCCCAGATCGTGGTGTCTGCCCTCCAACCAGAAAAACGTGTCAGCCACTTACAGGGGTAGACCAATTCAGTCTGGCAGACCTTCGGAAGCCTTAATCAACACCGTTGTGCGCAACTGTTTTAAAGACAGGGATCCAAATGCCCATGATCGAATGAAACTTTGGCATTCCCTGCGTTTGTTGAGGGATGCATTTGACAAGGAAAATATAACGCTCATAATGACATTTGGCTCTGTGCTTGGGTCCTCACGATATCATCAGCGGATGTTTTACGATGTAGATTATGACTTTTTAGTTTATGAACATAAAATGGAGAGTGCAGTTCGCATTTTGGCGAAACTGTCGGCAAATGCGACTTCCGAGATGCGTCTCCTTGACGCCCGATCTTTCTATGGGATGCCGAAGTTTGGATTTCTGTGTGGCAATGATCCACTCTGGAGGCAGCGTGACAAACGATGCGTGGAAATGAACGGAAGCTACGTTGTATGCGACTCCATGCAATCTACTGCACAACTCATCAAGCCCTGTCGCTATTACGCCGACTTCTACTGGATGAGGAAGACGCAGAACGGTAGAATCAAAGTCTGCTCACTTCGCACTACATATGCTCAGGAAGATGTGTTGCAATCGGAGTACAGGCCACTGGATGGGACATTGTTTCGAACTGTCCGTAACTTCGATCAATACGTTAAAGTCATATATGGATCCTCCAGTTCATTGTGCGTACCCAAATCAGGCAGACTAAACAAAACTGCTGAATTGTCTGAATACATTTCGAACAATGATCTCCGCTGTTCAGACTTTGCTGTGCCGTGTGCGTACATCGACAAGGATCATCCACAAGTCCACACACGTACCGACGGCAGAAATGCAATTGAATTTGGATTGCGCCGACTGAAGTCGGGTGAATGTTTCGCACATTCCCTTTTCTTAAAAGTTAAATGAACTATTTGATTTTGCAATGCAAAATAAACAATCTGCTGTCCAACTTAGGCACGGATGTTATCTGATACTTGCTTAGTCTACTCATTTTCCAAAATATTTGCTTACTTTAGAAACTGGTATGGTTATGCGAAATGGGAAAATGGACCTAGATCGTATATGATGGCAGTAATTGCGTACGGCGTAATCATCCTGTCGAGTGACCGTCCTCGATGCATGATGACGACCAACAAATCTCGCTACCAGACAAATGCCCAGATCCTAGTCAAGAAGTAAATTAATACATGTTGAACAGGAGTCATGATTTTGTCCTTGGAAAATAGCGTCTTTTGTTTAGTTCGTACGCCTTGCCGGCAAATGAAAATTTTATTTCATCAACCTCTGCCCAATTACAGCAGCAAAATGTCTTTTCCCAAAATTAAAAATTCGCCACAGTCATCTGAATTGACTGTATGATAGGCATTTGCATTAAGAAGAGGCAGGATTCCACGCCCGTAAATGAGTAGGGACAGACTTAAACGGAGGAATCTGGTCTGTCGGCTGTCGCGTTCCATCAGTAAAATTTGTGTGGTTGCCTACCTATCGCTTGCCTGTCATGTCTTATGTCACTGCAGTGATCCGATCATGAGTGCTTTCGGGTGTGGTTTCATGGGCTCATTCAGATGGCTATAGCGAGGCGCAAGGTGAGAGTGGAGGCGAAGCGAACGGACATTGTTAATAAACCAGAAGTGTTCTGAGACTTGAAATGACTGAGCGGATCCACCTTAAGCAGCATCATCAGTTAAATTTGTAAATTGAGCAGCGTTGTCACCATTGTCTCCAGCTCCGATCAACTCGCTGATCATGGTGTTTCAAGATTGCTGAATTACGTGGCATGATTGAATTTTCTTAGGATTAGGCCGCACGATCATTAATATTGAATATTGCTCGGAAAATTGGCTTACTGTCACTGGGATAATTGCTCGCTCGCGCCCTACCCACGTGACTGATTCCCCTGCCCAGGGAAAATCTCAACACGGAATATGGTACCGGGAGGTCATTGTGTTTGTTGATGGATTGCGGGCCTGAGAACCTTGATTCGAGCAACTCGCGGCTCATGCGGTTGTCACCCCTTGCGAGGATTTCGGCCTCTTGAAATTTGAAAATACGGCCGGGTCTCGTCGAGTGTGTCGCCACCTGAGAGCTAGCGTCTCCCCGCCTCACTGCTGCTGCGTGATCGGCAATTCGCGTACGCAGTAATCTCGCAGTTCCTCCGACGCAGTTGCTTTGTCCGCCACTACACCAGATCCGGTAAACGACTCCAGACGTTTTCGGCCGTGGCAGCAGGTCTTTTGGCCTCATGACTTGGCGTCTGATGGTTGCTTCCGGCCTGTGTGCAACCCAAACTTCAAGTTGAGTAAGAAGGTGGCTGACGGCTTCCGAGACCTTATTCGCGGACGGAAGAGACCGCCAAAATTTGGGACCGGTTGGATTTGGTCTCTGGTGTCGTTTTCGTATGCACTGATTGACAAAGTTGCGCGGGTAACTATTGACTCTCATTAACCGTCGAAGCCGCGGCGCATCGGACGAGAAGACTTCGAAGAAATAATATTAGATTGCAAGGGATGGGCAACGTCATCTAGATTTCGATCAGCAAATAGCTTGAACGTCTTGAAATGTTGTTGGAAGAAAATATCGACTAAAAGAAATAAGAAACACCAGCGGCAGGAAGGACCATTCGGGGGACTCGTTTTAAAATTAAAAGAACTTTGTTAAGCAAAGCAGGAAAAATGACAGGACAGCACTATAGGACAAGAGGAAGAATGCTGGCATCTATGAATTGCCAGACTAAGGGTTGAGGTGTGTGGTAGGAACATAAACTACGAATGTTATAAATACGTTTACGAACTTTAGTAAATAGGGACTACACTTGCGGTGGAAAGTTGTCCATGATCAGCGCCTGGCTTTATCGTAGATTAGGAAGAAAGTTTGCTGTTCGCAAAGGGGTCACCAATTGTCGAATGTTGTGTGGTCGACAAGATTAAGATTCACAGTCAAAAGTCAGGGAAGACTGTTTGAGTTGGACAACCTTTACTGCCAGAGGAAGTGCGTACACAGGGGCTCTGTAGGCAGTCGCCGCAGGCGCGCTCCAAGCAAGCTGTTGTCTGTGTCCGCCTTCGGGGTGTTGTGTCCGCGCGTGTGTGCGACCTTCGTTGTCTCCACCTCGCCAGCCAATCAGAGTGGGGACAGCGTTGATTGGCTTCGAGCACTCGCGCGTCCCAGCAGCGTATCGACACAGAGTGTGAGGCGGACAGGACGGCAGCGTGACAAAGGCGGAGGACGAGGAGACGCGAACTGCCATAAAGTAACGCCAAGGTACCTGAAGGAGGATACCTCGGTAGGAAAGATGTCAGGGGATGCAGGACTTGGAGAGGGCCGCTGTCGGAAAATACACTGAACTGATTTTTGACTGCTCATTAAGACACCATATTCCTCTGACCATACTAGGACATGATTAAGGTCATCCATCAGAGACTGGAGGTGTGTCTGATTTTTTGAGAGAGTATCCAACAACCGCATCATCTGCATACTTAACCAAAACACAGTCGTTACGGTATCGTTGATCATCGGTGTGGAGAGAGAAAAGATGAGGGGATAGAATGGAACCTTGAAGAACTCCGCAGTCATTGGGAAGGACCGTAGATTGCCGGTTGCCAGATTGGACAAACTGGGTGCGGGAAGTAAAATAATAGATAAGCTAAGAGACGACCCAGCCTGGAGAGCCGCACGCGGATGTTTTGATAAGGAAAAGAGGGCGCGGGATAGTATTGAAGAAAAACACCCACGTAATCGCTGCAACCCTTATCTAATCCATTTAGGGCAGAGTGGGCCACAAGAGCAACAGCATATAATGTACTGCGTTTGGCTTTTATATGAAAATTGTAGAGGATCGGAAAACTGGCAGAAAAAGACTCTATAATATCTAGGGCAACTCTTCTAGCAAACTTTAGTAGTGCGGAAGAGCAGGCGATGGGACGATAAGATTTAGGACCAAAATTAGCGGATTTTTTTAGGGATAGGACTAATTCTCACTGTATGCCAGGCGTCAGGAATCTTGGAACACCATGGAAGACATGTTAATAAGGTGTAATAAAATATGGACTACTTGATAACAGCAAGATTTGAGAAGAAAAGACGAGACGCCATCCGGTCCGACAACTGTTGATCCACGGACCTTCTTGCGGTGTTTCTCTATTGTTGCCACAGACACGGATGAGAAGGCACATGGTGAAAGGGGAATGTCATGTAAAGGAAGATGGGAGTCATTGTGAGTAAAGATAAATTTTATTAAGCGCAATCTACTGCAAGACACGTATAAAATAGGGCATTTTATGCAGGCTTCATATAAAATATTTCTGATTTACTCGAACATTGAAGATCATTAGAAAAAATGATACTGCTGATGTAGTCATGCTGCACAAATGTGGCTTATGTAGGCGTCTGGAATTACAAGCACTAAGAAGCCGACGCCCTAACTTGATTGCTTTGGCGCAATTTACAGCAGCGTAGTCACCACACCACAGGTTACTATTTTTTCACTTTGTGGCAATGCTAATAAAAATCACACTTTTAAGTGTACTCGTTGCCTGCAATAAGTTAGTCAGTCTTATGTACTATTAGGTCCAAAAGGGGTCGGAAGTTTAATCATGAAATCACGCGGATAAATGAATTGAGAGGTATCAAGTGGAATATACGCCTCTGGATAGCGAGTCAGACCGTAGTGGCTGCCTCTAAGTGTGGTCTTTATAGCAGTCTCACCTGTGTGAGATACAAGCCGCCCCTACAGTAACTTAGTGCATACATTGCGGGCTAGGTCGTATGCAGCATGCGTAAGCGGCTAGTCACTGCTTCTGCGACTTTCGCCACCATTAAAGTGTAGCTCAGGCGGAAGTCACCACTGAGCCAGCTCCGCGAGGGCACACGGTGGACGCCATCGCCTAAGTTTCATAGTATTTCTATTGGCCAATATGAACGAAAGCAACCATACAAAGGTCTTTTTTATGTGCCACATCTTCCCAGTTACGCTCATATTTTAATGGGAAACGAGGTAGGAGCATATGCTTAGCGATATTACCGATCAGCATGGATTCCGAAAAAGCAGATCCTGAGTGACAAACCTGCTCTACTGTCTGGAACACTGGACTAGGGCTGTTGATAGAGGAGATATGGTGCATGCCATCTATATCGACTTTAAAAAGGCCTTCGATAGTGTGCCTCACCACCGCCTTCTATACAAACTTAGCCGTGCAGGAGTGCGAGGTAAGCTTCTGATGTGGATTCGGAGCTTTTTAATCGGCCGCTCTCAAGCCGTCCACGTCGGTGACCAACAATCTGCCGAGGTTGCCGTTAAGAGTGGTGTTCCCCAAGGCTCTGTTCTTGGCCCTACACCGTTCCTCGTATACGTCAATGACTGCGCAAACGAACTGAATTGCGATGTCGCAATGTTTGCCGATGACATAAAGATCTGGAGTACCATACGAAGCGAAGTTGACGAAGCGCGACTGCAGACAAATCTGGACCACCTCGAGCAATGGTCGAAAGACTGGCTTCTACCGTTCAACGTAATCAAGTGTACTTTCCTACGCGTCGGCAGAACCAGTTCTCCTAAACACACGGTCTACCGTCTGACTGGCAAACCACTGCAAGAAGTCGACGCCCAGAAAGACTTGGGTGTATGGATCACAACCTCCTCCAGATGGCCTTGATCGCAGAACCGGGTCTCACTGAGTGCGGCAATGTCCACCTTGTAGCGCGCCAGTCCTCGAACGACTAGCGCCGCCTTCCGATCCGATCGGTTGCTTCAAGAATTGTCTAGAAGGCGCGAACATTTCGGGCTACCAGACTGAGCAGACTCACCTCAACAGCCTGTGGGGGGGGGCAGAGTTGAGGTGAAGGGGGAAGAGAGGGCGAGGTTGTTGTTATTCATTATTATGTTTCGACCACGAGGATTGCATCTAGAGGCCACGGTATGCTAGCTGGTGGCGTAATTTGCCAGTAAGGAAACTTTTTAGCCCCTTCCCCGCCAAGTGGGGAGTTGGCAGTGCTATCCCTAAACAGGGCTGCCTAGACATCCCAGACTGCCGCAGTACTCCCCCATAGATCAGGGCTTTGTTTAGTGAAGCACGATCTCTGTTAGCCTGGGCCGTCTGGATCGTGTAGCATTCGATTGAGGGCATGAATTTCCCCAGAATTTTGCCAAGATGTAGACACACCACTGGCCCTAAAGTACTGCTGTCAAGTGTAGTCTAATTGCCGCCTTGATGTCATTCAGTCGGCGGTCGTTATGGTCAGCATGTACACTTGCCACAAATGTGTTTGGAAACGAATGGCGTCACTCTTATTCACCGATAGGACATTCCTTTAGTTCATCGGCCCATAGAATATTGTAATGAAGTGAAAGATATCACCCAATGGAATACTGAAACAATTTGTTCATCAGTCTTATCTACTCAACACGGTCAGGAGTTCTTCCTCAGCAGTAAGGCGGAAGTCACCACTGAGCCAACTCTGCGAGGGCACAAGGTGGACGCCATCGCCCAAGTTTCATTGTATTTCTATTGGTCAGTAAGAACGAAAGTGTAATTAAGTATAACTAAAGTCCTCTACAAGTTGCTATAGAAAGTGTGGATGCTTTTGAGTAGTTCCAAGGAGTTCCGAATTGATCCCAGATGATGCGTAATTTTTCTGTGAAGCCGCATGGGGTCGAGTGAGAGGGTGTGTATGCGCTCTGTTCATCTATGAGGTGTCTCATTCTCAGTCTCGCTGTGGGCTACCAGTTCGGTTGTAAAATCATGCCAGAATTCGTAGATTGTATGATTGTCGTGTTGATTATGCCTCGTTCATTAAAACATCCCCTAATAAGACGTAAACATGCTCACTTTGCTTCAGCTGACCGCACCCGGGTGTCCCCGTTTATATACCAGTGCGAAGGTTTAAATGCAGTCAGTCGCCTGCTGAATTTCGATTTGTGCGTGCATTAACTTTGCACCAATACTCGACTATCTGGTGGAGGCATGCGGAGACTTCCGTTGACTGGGATCGCTGACGCGCATGTAATCACCACACTGCAACTGCACATACCTCGGACCCAAAATGTGAACTACTTTGTGTGTTTTCTGGCGGGAGAGGGGAGTGTTTTGTGGGAGATGGCGGCAGGAATTTAGCTTGGACATCTTTTCAAACAACATGATAACTGCAGCTGATTGTCACGTCAATGATTCGATCGACTTTTCTAAGTGCTAAATGAAAGTAACAATTATAATCAGGCCACAGCGAATTCCTTTGTTCAACCAATTACCGATGACTTTTCGTGCAAGACGATCGACACTGGTCGGAGTGCGATTGAGCATTTTACACCGTACTGTCTACTTATGAACTGGCCCCAAAATTACTCTCTCTGCTGACTGCACAGAATATTCGGGAGACAGAAGTTCACACTGCAATCCACATTATCAATCTGCTCTCCGAGAAAAAGGCATATCATTTTCGACAGAAATGTCTGGTCTCTCCACGGTACAGGGAGTTGGTGTCACAGAAGGTGTACCCTCCTGATTTGAGTCAACTTTAGTCAAATTCAGTTAGCTTCCCGCTGTCAGTGAGAATGTAGACTCGTAAGTGTGGCTTATCCATTTGTACATAGGGCAGCGTAAAATATGTGCAATGAATTCCTTCTGTCAAATGAATCTAGGCAATTAATTAAGATTATGGTTGTGGCACAAGCAACCATATGTATGTGTGTTTGTCGCCCCCAACTCCCGGCAATCGGTTATATTTAACCGTGAATTGGAGTTACATTACTCAGGGTGTAACAGAACCTTCTCATGCCCTAGGATGCAATTTGAAATATCAGAGCCTTGTGCTGATTTAGTAAAGTAGGATGTGTAGTGTCAAAATCATTAACGGCAACGATCATGAACTAACCAATCATCTGAATCGTCGCCCGGTTTCTTGCAGGGGGACGAGTCGTGTCGGTCGTTTTTCTTGGACATGCATACTGTAGCAACCTCTGCGCCTCTAGTCCAGACAGTATGCCACTTCGCAGATAATCTACTGACGGTCTTCTTGGTCTTCTTATTCTGTCAGTATTCAAAGAACTGTACATCTATTGATCGTTTGCAGTAAGTGAGTTAATGAATGCTGGAACATCGAAGCGATTTGTTTATTACCCCGAAATGCCTAGTTATTAGACGCTTAATTTTACAGGCGATAAACGCTACCCGTCTTGATACGATTGGACGATAGCCTGGGCAATATCGAGAGACCGACTTACGGTTTGACTGAGGTACTGCCAGCGTCCCAGTCTCTTATCTGCCCGCCGTTAGTCTTGATATAACTCAATTCAGTTATCCGCGTGGTTCCTTGATTAAACGCCTGAACACTTTTAGGTAATGGTGTGCTTTGTACGCGGGGTTGGTCTAGTAGTACATAAGACTGTCTACTGTTTTGACTTAAGTAACTGCTGTTCGATTTCGTTTTTTCCATCTGCCATTCAGGCTTGGTCTACCTGCTCCGCCGGTTTGTGCTATTCCTGAAAACCAGGCGCTGCAGGAATGTTTATATTGACTCAGCAACACCATCAACACAACCGGGAATTAAATTCATAGTCGAAAAAGAAGTTGACAGTAGACTCCCATTTCTTGATGTTCTCGCACAGCGTAAGACAGACGGTCCATTAAGCACTTCCGTTTACCGCAAAGAGACATATGCAGAGGTAATTCTACACTATGAGAGCAACAGCCAATCTCTTACAAGCGAAATGCTGTCAAAAGCCTGCTACATTGGGCAACAAATCATTGCGCTGATGATAATGAAGCCTACCAATCTGAGCTAAATTACCCATTTAAATTATTTTGCCAGAACGGTTATCCCGGGGATTTCGTACTTCGATGCATGAAATAGCAAGAGATAAAAGCAGAGGAACTAGATAGTTCCAATCAAGCGCCCAAAGTCAATACTTGGCAAATCCTTCCTTACATTATGAGTGTGTCTGAACTCATTGAAAGATACTTGAGAAAACACCAAATGAAAGTAGCGCATAAACCGGCGACGACTTTACGCACTCAGCTTGTACACCCTAGGGATAGGGTTGGCTATCTTGATAAGAAAGAAGTTGTCTATAAGGTCCAATGCGATGCCTGTGATGCTGTATATTGTGGTCAGACGGGAAAGTCTGCGTCTTCATGCATCCATGAACATAAACTGGCAGTTACAAGGCGTGACCACCTGTCTCAACTGGCAATGCATACTCTAGACGCTGGACACAACTTCGCATGGAACAAAACTCGCATCGTCGAAGTTTGCCCCTCTAAAAACGGCCGAGAGTTTCTCGAAGCCATGCACTCCGATGAAACATGTATTAATCGACACATTGATTTAGATTCCGCGTAGGAAAATGTCAGGTAAATTGGAAGAGAAGAGACCCAATCAATACCGAATGACGCACACGGCGGCCGCTTACTGGCGCAAACACCAAATGAATATCGATTTTGATGCACGGTTGAAACGTTAATAGTTGTTTGCACATTTGCTCAAGTCTGAAGACTACCTGGGGAACCAGCGTCGAAAATTTACTTAATACAGTTTTCTACTTTTCCCGAAGGGCGTTTTTGCCTTCAGACTCATTATTATGCTCATCACCCGGACATGTTCGATGTCATGGGAAATTTTTGTCCGAAGACAAAGACACATCAAAGGCTGAGTATTTTGAGATAAACTTATACCCATGAAAATCCTTAAAACTGAGAGAATTGGCTGTTGTGTACCAGTTCCATCGGGACTATCGATTGTTCGGTTGCTTCATGAGACACCCCTCCGTCATGGGAGTCTGGAAGATTTCCCATGCTTGTTTTAGGCCTTCGATGTTTAGTGTAAACCATTAAACGACATAGTGTCCCGTCAGTATGTGCCTCAGACATTTCGGCCTGACACAGGGCCTCCTTCATGTAATCTTGGCAATATTGCGCCGCCTTATCTGAGTTCAGTGTTTCCATTAACCCCTTAACTTCTGCTGGTATGTTTCTCTGAGGTCGTCTGATTTTTACAGTCTGTTCAGGCGACGGTCTGCGTTTCACTAAAAGCAATAGTTTATGATTTATCGCCAGTGCCCACTAATACAACTACCTCCCACTTACAGATGCTGACGCTTATATCTACATGGACTAACTGTCTTAATGCTTTTCAATATTCAAGTTGTGAATTTATTTTTCGTGATGACGTCTTCCTCATATATCATGATATATTACCATTACGTATATCCCCATATATCTGTTTGCAAGCCGTACCTGTTTACATTGACAGACTTGACTTTTTCACTTTGTTTTTCTTTTTCTTTCGTTTTTCTTTTCATTCTTTCTTACTGTCATTTCGCGTATCTTGTTTTGTACATCCTTAGTGTTCTTCGTTCACTATTTTTTTAAAATACCTAACAGTTATTGCGTCTCCTGGTATGGCTCTCAGTCCTCGTTATTGGCGCATTCGATTAACGCCTGTAGCCAATTCCATAGGCTGTTTATCCCCCTTGGAACCTGGTCTCCAGTCATTCAGTTGACGGCGATTTATTCAGTTGCCTGAATCTCCTTGACTACCGACTTTGATTAATTTTTCGAATTTGTACGCTTACTTACCCCAAACTTTTAAGCGCGATAAGAGTCTTTCGATGTTATTTTACTTATTTTCCCATTTTGATTTTCTCAAATTACTTTTGCATGCGTCAGGAGGCCCCACCCGTATAATCCCCTGTTATCACCATTCCCGTTAGACTCGATTCGCAGGCTGTCTGTTGCTGACCCAGGGTACAAACCACACCTTTGCTCCCTTTTGTTTCGTGGGCAGCAACTTGCGATGCTTGACCACACTCGTGACACAATCAATATGCATTGATCCATGCACGATTCTAACGTGCTTGCTGTCAGACCTCTGAATCTTCAGAAGTAAGCCTAGTGTGTGTGTGTGTGTGTGTGTGTGTGTGTTTCTTTGCCCTCAAAACGGGCCGCGTGTTAGATGCGCTGGACCAACACGGGGGCCACATCGGACTCTGGCAGGCGTTATCTGTGCGCAATAACAAATGCCAACATTTGCGGGGTGCGCTGGCGGACCCTGTTGTCGGCATTCGTCGCACAACTGGACCACTGTCTCCACCCCATTGTTTTGTGGTCAAAATCCTGGTCATTGGTGTGTGGACCAGGGGTGCGGAGTGGAGCGCCAAGGCGAAGATCCGTCCGAGCCATCCACCTGCGGCCTCCCCCGTCTCCGGTCTTCTTGACTCTGTCTTGACACCGGGCCCAGGCGGGGGAGGAGGAGAGAGTGTAGGTAGATGCTACGCAAGTCTACTGGCACTATAAACCCCTGCGTAAGTCACCGTCCCTGCTCCCACAATGCAGTCTGTGGGGCACACGGTGGTCATCGTCGAAATCGACGGACGAACTGTCGTGTGTGTTTCTAAACCTCACAAGGTTGTGGATACATCCGCCCTGCCATGCACTCTCAGGCTGGAGTGCTTTCACGCAATACGTCGTCTGATTGCAACCAGATGCTGCCTTTATCGGCTGAGACACTGTATCGTCGCCTTGATCGCCGCACACCTGTAATCCTGCCCTTCTGTCCGCCATCATCCCGCATTTATTCGCTGCTGGGACCGTGAGAGGCTTGGAGATGGCCTCGCGAGATCGCAAAGCGAATGAACGCTGCTCCTTCACTGATTGGCTACACGCGGACACACCTCAGACGGAGTAGAGGCGAGTACACGTGTTGGGGGCTGGGGGCCTCAAAGGCGGACACGGACAGACAGAGTAGGCCTGGAGAGACGGCTTGCGTCAGCTGCTTTCTGAGCCTCAGGCATGCTCTCTCCCAACAGTAGAGATTGTCCAATCCAGCCTGGGTCACATGTGGTTATGTTGCCTCAGCTGAGGTAAACATAACCCAGGTGGAGACGGGAAACGCACAGGCGACGAGGTCAAGCAATTGTATGGAGGGGAAAAGCTATTGGGGATGCGTAGTTGTACTTTGAATGGTTGAGAAATAATTGCACAAACCCCTAACCCTAAGCCCTAGCCCTAGCACTAGCCTCAACCTTAACTCTAACTCTAACCCTAACCCTTAGCCACAACCCTAAACCCTAGCTCAATAGTATTGTGTCCAACAGGCGGGGCTATATAGTCACATATTACCCCAATCCGTCCTTCCTTAACTTCGAGTTGGAAATCTTCTTGTTGGCGACAATTGGGAACTCTCGCGTCAGTTCCAAATTCCAACATGCCTACTCACATCGTCCGGAGGTGGAAGCCCTTCCAGTTACGTGAAATCTCCGGCCCATATTTGAATTGCTCCATCTACTTAGGCGTGTGAGTATTCGTCCAGTTCCTTATCGCCTGTTAAACAACAAGATGTACAGTTCCTGAAATAGCGGTGTCGTATGTGCCGAGGGCAGTGAAAGTTCGAAGTGTGCTTCCGAGTTGAAGAGAATCCCTAAGTGGCGTTTGCATACTTACTAGCACACGACGTATCGACAAGGTCGTGTGCGTGTTCGAGAATCCCGACCTCAAGACAAGCATCTTCGCAATCGTCTGCGCAAACCCTACTCACGACCTAACTGCTTGAGCAGAACTCATCTTTTTAGTGACTGTTGGTTACAACTCATCTAAATTGTCTAGTCGTACAGTGATGGATTAGTGGCTGATTTGGAACTTTGCAGTTAAGATGGATGTCGAAATCCACAACAGATGAAGTGTATCAAAATTGGAAGAATATAGGGAGTTGTTCGAGGATTTCGAACCCTCCTCTTCATACAACCTCATGATAATTTCTTGACGCCACCTTTAGCTACGTATTCTAATACCAACTACGCTGGTTCAAATATTTAGTACGAGGAAGTCCTGGTCAAAGCTTGAACTAATCACCGATGGCTCGGTGTCATACACTATTAACTGTCTTACATAATAGTCATCTGTAATGAGTCGAAAAATAGGATTCATTGTGGCATTGTGTAATCGCCTTGATCGCCGCGCACCTGTAATCCTGCCCTTCTGTCCGCCATCATCCCGCATTTATTCGCTGCTGGGACCGTGAGAGGCTTGGAGATGGCCTCGCGAGATCGCAAGGCGAATGAGTTCTGCCTCTTCGCTGATTGGCTACACGCGGGCATACCTCAGACGGAGTAGAGGCGGGTACACGTAATGGGGACTGGGGACCCCAAAGGCGAACACGGACAGACAGAGTAGGCCTGGAGAGACGGCTTGCGGCAGCTGCTTTCTCAGCCTCATGCATGCTCTCTCCCAACAGTAGAGATTGTCCAATCCAATCTGGGCCAGATGTGGTTGTGTAGCTCCAGCTGAGGTAAACATAACCCAGGTGGGGGGAGCAAAAACGCCAGGCGACGAGGTCAAGCAATTGTATGGTTCGAGGGTTTCGAACCCTCCTCTTCATAAAACCTCAAGAAAATTTCTTGACGCCACTTTCAGCTATGTACTCTAATACCAACTACGCCGATTCAAATATTTAGTCCGAGAAAGTCCTGGTCAATGCTTGAACTGAGCACCGATGGCTCTGTTTCAAACACTGTAAAGTGCCTTACCTAATAGTCACCTGCATTGAGTCGAAAAATGGGATTTATTGTGGCATGATATTTACCGTTACTTTCCATCTACTACTCAGAAGATTCAATCATGTTATTTTCGTGTCATTCAATTGCAGTTATTATGTCGTTTAAAAATGTCCAATTCAAATTCCTGCTGCCTTCTCTGACAAACAACTCGCCCCATCCCACCCGCAGAAAACGCGCAGAGGAGGCTAGGATTCCAAACTCTGGATCCGAGGTATGTATATTTTTAGTGTGAGATTGCTTGCGTGTTCACGATCCCACTTCACAGAAGTCTCCGCATGTCTTATGCGGAAACTTGAGTATTGATGTGCAGTTGATGTGAACACAAAACGAAATTCGGCTGGCGACTGACCGAATTTCAACCTCCGCACCTGTACACGGGGGCGCAGTCAGCTAAAGCTAAGTGTGTATATTCAGGCATGTAAGGAGTTATTTTACTGAACGAGGAATATGAATAAGGCAAGGGCGACAAAGCATTCAGTATTTACTGACGTCATAAATTTTGAGACCTCTCATTCAGCTGCGTACGGTCATTGCATAGTTAGATGACAAGGCAAACTATTCAATCAACGATCGACTAGAGAGATAAAACGTGATAGGTACCCTGTCCCTTTTGCCTTATTCAAATTTATTCTGGGAAATCATTGCTTCCATATACTGAAAGAGAAATAATCAATACGACAATCATACAATTTACGAATACCGGTATTGTTTTTAATTGAACTGCTGGCCGACAGAGAGAATGAAAATGAGGCAGCCCATAATAGATTTGAGGGGACACGCGGTTTCGCTTCGCCACCTGGTGGTTCACAGGGGACTTACAAATGAGACGACCCACATCAGTGTTCGTGGTAATTTATTTGCCCAATATGCATTTGAGGAGAGTAATGGCCCCCATGTGACGATGGCGGAGAACGTGTGTCGCAGACCCTCCTCGAAAAGGTATTGGTAGCACGTAACGCGCACGTTCAAAAAGTAGTGTTTTTACGGGTATTGCCAAAAAGCTAGCTGGGTAAAAATAGTAAAATACCGTGTGATGATTAAGCTACAGGAGCTTGTGCACAAACATGGCAATCCACCTCCACGTGCCTACGTGAAGAAGAGGAATTCAATTGTCGAGGCACAGACTAGACACGACGCACACACACGCATATTTGACTAGGAAAAAACCCGCATCGTTTGCGCCTGGCAGGATGTAGAAGTAAAATAATTTGGGGGACGAAGCTGACCAGGTGTCGACTGAGGTGTGTACTGCTTGTGTCCACATGTGAAAACCGTGCCGCAGATGTCGTACGGTTTTCCCAGGTTTTTTTTATTAATGCAACTGTGGAAGTGCTAGTTCTACGCAGTACTCATGGGGCTCACTTTCTACATTCGCTCGACGGAGGTGTACATTTCTATTTCCCAGTCGTTCAGTACCAGACCATGTTAAATGCAAAATTCCAGAACTTTTACACTCCTCTGAGGTTGACGTGCATTTTGACGAATCGGAATTAGGCATGATCGTACTGGTTGATGAATTGTGCCCTTTCCCCTTCACTCTCCTCCACCCATGCCACACCTCGATTCTGGACTCGCCCCGTCCTCAAGCGGAGTTAAATCTCCCCTGCTGTGTCTCTGTAGCTGACAGTCTTGAATATATTGCACGGTACTGGCTACTGATTAATTAGCGCTCTAATTACTGTCTCTGCTGATGTGACGCAATTGTCAAGAGACTGCGATCCGCACTCCAGTCCATGGTAGCAGTGATTTACCAGCTAACCGTCATCTAGGTAAGATGTGGTTTGGCAAATCACCTGATGGACAAAAACTATTGGGGTTGGAGTTAAGGGTTAGTGATGGGGGTTACCGTAACTATTTCTCAACCATTCAACGTGCAACCACGCATTCCCAATAGCATTTCTTTGCAACTACTACATGACCTCGTCGCCCGTACATTCCCAGTCTCCACATGTAAAAACTCCTATTGCCACCGGTCCTGTACTGGATGTGACTGCGGCTTGTTTACGTCAGGTGGGGCTACAAAGCCAGATCCGACCATCATTTGATTTCTGACGGCAATTTCCCACCGATTCATGTTGCACAGGTCAAGGTCCGAATTTAAGAATTGAATCTTGTAATAAGATCCTAATCACTTGGCGATGATTTTGGAGACATTATGGGAGGCTTGCGATTATGCAAACTGCCCCACCCCACCGCGTCTTCAGTACAATCCTGATGTTGTTTCAAAAGTATTTAAATGAAGACGGATCACAGAGGCTGCATCAGTAGTAGCATCAGTGAGCCTGCACTTAGAAGACAGCACAAACCTCTAAATGAACGTTCAAAAAAGACTCAAATTAGCAAAATCCAATAAACCTCAAACGCACCATTATTCGGAGGATGAATAAAAAAGGTGGAAAGTGAGCCAGCAAGCAACCCGATATCTTAATCAGCTTCGGTCAAAGGCACATTTTTAAGCGTCGACGCGTGTGTCGGGCTAGGATCACAAAATCAAAATCCATCGTGTCTACGCGCATAAATCCCGAATACACTCATGGCTTTATTACCCTCTGATCCTGTTCCAGACCACTGTGACCGCTTCTCAGATGCACAGAGATCACATGTAAAGCCCAAATTCATCAAGCCTGAGGGAATTCCCGTCGCACCGATGATCAGAACTTGATATCTGGCACTCGCCGAACTAGTGTTTTATTTGAATTTGACAAATAGAGAATGTACGGAGCATTCTCCTGATTTCAGCCAGTGCAAACCAACCTCGATTTTCTTCGCGCCGTCAGTGACAGTGTGGACTCGTGGGTGAGTCTTATCAATGTACACACAGGGCACCGCAAAGTATGTGCAATGGTGCCCTTCCTGTAAAATAAACTCAGGTAATTCATCAATTTGGCGTAGTTTGCCGGATTTTGGTACGCACATTGAAATGGGCGTGCCATAAATGTCTTCAGAATATTGCTCGAAGTTACGGACATAGCGAAACAGTGTTCCATCCAATGGTCGGTAATCAGAGTGCAGCACATCTGCCCGAGCGAAAATCGTGTTTACAGTGTATGCACGTATTGCATCGTGGTGGCTCCTTCTCATCCAGTAGAAGTCGGCGTAGTATTGACAGGGACTGAGGAGGGCTGCGGTAGCCTCCAAGGACCCGCATACAACGTAGCTCCCGTTCATCTCGACGCATCGTTTGTCAGACTGCCTCCAGAGTGGATCATCGCCGCACAGAAATCCAAACTTCAGCATCCCATAGGAAGTTCGGGCGTCAAGGAGACGCATCTCATCAGACGCATTTGTCGAAAGGCTGGCCAAAATGCCAACTGCACTCTCCATGTCATGTTCGTCGACGAGGAAATCATAGTCAACATCGTTAAACATGCGCTGATGATAGCGTAACGACCCGATCATGGAACCATATGTCATTATGAGTGAGATGTTTCCTTCTTCAAATGCATTTCTTAGGCGTCGCAGAGAGTGTCTGACTTTCGTCTGACTATGTGCACTCTGATTCCTGTCTGCTGTGAAACAACTATGCACAACAGCGTTGAGCAACTGCTTGGAAAGACGACGGTGCTTTATTATTCGATTTTTGTACATGATGGGGCCGTATTTCGGGCTGGACGACTGGCACCAAGATTTGGGCACCGAGGGTGCATCGAGTTCTTCGAAAGTTCGCAGATAGGCAAAGATATTTCCCGTCTGTTCATCAAACTTTGCGTCCTCCATGTGGCTCAGTCTTCTGTCCACCGAAATGTTCCTGTACAGTGGCAGCAGAATCTTCAAAATTTCCTGACTGTCCTTATCTTTGGATAGAAGAGTTTTCATTTGAACTGCAGCCCACAGGAGTACACATAAAGCCACGATAATACATGCAGTTAACCGACGATTCATTGGTGTCAATATCACTTGTCTTACTGTTAGTCCTGCTAGTGCCTACCACGTCGGTCTTTGGGTGGATAAAGCGAAGTATGTGACTGCTCGGTGTTATGGCGGGGTTTTTCTACTTCTGTGACTAGTTGATGGTATACGCAGGTAGAGTTCCGTGAAAAAAAACGCGAGGGAGTTTAGACATGCGATTCCCAAAAAAACACGAATAGCTGGGAGCCTATGCATTGGCGTAGACACGGTTTTGCGCAATCCTTATTTTCGGTGAGGGCATGCTGCGTTTCACCCTCAACCCGCTTCGCGCAGTCTTCCCAAATTCACACAATTTAAGAGGGGCCGGTTTTCATGATTTATTCTCCTTGTCTTTGGACCAGATTGTCTGTCCAACTGTGCGATTCTGATGAGAAGTAAATTAACTGACACATTGGCCACATGCTGTCATGCAGGCGTATCCGGTACCGAAATACTCGTCGTTAATTGGTTAGTTTATCTCATGAATTCCTGCTTCTCTTATTTCTGAGAAAGAACTCCTGACCGTGTTGAGTAGATCAGAGGAATGAAAAAATTGTTCCAGTGCTCCATTGGGTGATATTTTTTGCTTCATTACAATAGCTTATGGGCCGATGAACTAAAGGAATGTCCTATCGGTGAATAAGAGTGACGCCATGCGTTTCCAAAACACCTGCTGGCCATAACGACCCCTGACTGAGTGACATCAAGGTGGCAGTTGGACTACACTTGACAGAAGTACTTTAGGGCCAGTGGTGTGCCTAAATCTTGGAAAAATTATGGAGAAATTCATGCCTTCCATCGAATGCTACACGATCTATCAGATCTATCTACTGAGTGAAATGGCGGGGTATCAAATTGGGATAACTGTGATTCCCACCCGCGACATACACATACAAGCGTAGGATAGTGACGTACACTAACGCACAAGTTGATGTGGGATGAAGGTGCTTAGAATACGAGTTTGTGACTAACAAATAGCTGTCAGTTGACAGTTGAACCACCGTGCTCGACGATGTTCGCCGTGTGCATCACAGCAGGGTTGGTGCAGGGACGGTGACCTTGCGCGTGAATTAGTTCCTAGTGAAAATGGACTTGCGCAGCATCTACCGCACCGTCTCTTCCCCACTCCCCACCTGAATGCGGTGGCAATACAGGGGGCAAGAATTCCGGAGGCGGGGAAGGGCGCAGGTGGCTGGCACGGCCGGACCCGCACCTAGGCGTGCCACTACCCTCCCCAATCCCGAACTGTCAACTGACCAGGAAATTTGACCAATAATAACAATGCCCCAACAGGCGAAGCAGGCATGGGGACCTGAGCATCAATTAGTTTTTGGTGAAAATATAATTGTGTTGCAGGGGCCGCATTGTCTTCTCCTACAGTAGGTGGGCTAGCCCATGAAATGTCAACGGAAATTCTGAAATGCGTTTCCGTTTGGAAAAGATTAATTTAGTATGGTTGCAAAACCAATCATCGTGCAGCATAATTCTATAATAATTCAGTTACCCCAGAATGCCGGCTTTCGAACAAACTTCTTTTGGCCACATACAAAAAGCCATGCTCTATTAAAGTGGCTACTTAATTGGCATGCGTTTTTTCATTGATTTTCGATACCCTTACATATTCAATCACATTTCATGGAAAACATGCCAAAAACTATTGATTCTTTTGCTCATTCAGTAGAAAACTGCATCTTCTTCCAGTCTTTTACTCGAAGGAAGGGTACAATTCGGTTTTCAAAAACTTTTTCCAATTCCCGAATAATTTTGAACCCAACCTGCCGTCATGCCTGTATTCAGGGTTCCCAAACTACAATCCGTATAGTTTCCGCTTACGGAAAACAACACATTGCTCTACGATAATAAGGGGGACCATATGGGGTTCATAAAATTAAGCAGTGGATTTGATGCACATTTTTAACTTTACAAGCCACATTGGTAAATGCAGAGACATGACGTTTTATGAAGCGCCATTTCACGGTATTAAAAAATTTCACGATAAGAAATTTTTTAACACCGAATTATACCCTTCCTTCGAGTGTAAAATTAAAAGAAGACCTAATTTTCTTCTGAATGAGCAAAAGAATTAATATTTTATGCATGTTTTCCAAGAAAAATTAATCGAATCTTTAAGGGCATCGAAAATCAATGGGAAAATGCATGCTAAATAAGTAGCCATTTTTTACGGAGTATGGTTTTAGGATGCGGACAAAAAAAGAAGTTTGTTCGAAAGTCGGCATCCTGGGGTAACTGAATAATTATTATGTTGCAGGTTGACTGGTTGTACAACCATACTTAATTAATCTTTTCGAAACGAAAACGCATTTCGGAATTTCTGTTGACATTTCATGAGTTAGCCCACCTACTGTAAGTCCGGTGTCAAGAAGACAGGCATGGCGTCGGGACAAGTACCTGTCGCGACGTAAGCCTGCACTCAAGCATGCCACCACATGCCCCCATGTTTGGCATTTGCACAACCGGAATAACCCGTGTCATGCCCCAACCTAACTCCCGGCTGCGTGTGCCATCAGTCAGCAGGGAGACAGCAACGTTGGACCATGAGGCATTTAGACAGAGCCAGGGCGATGAACACCAGTCGAACGAAGCCTTTCGCAGTCAGGCGCAGGCCCTTGCAGAAATGCTGCCCAGTGACCTTGTACTACGGTCGACAAATGATTTCTTACCGACAACATCGACAATTCGACCGTCGTGACCGAAGATGTCCGCTGTGTGCCCCACAGTAGGCTGAGAGCAGGCACGGTGGCTAGCGCATGAAGTAGATCATAGTTAGAGTAGACTTGCGCAGCATCTACAACACTCTCTCCTGCTCTCCATTTGGGCCCGGTATCAAGAGAGTCTAGAAGACCGGAGCTGATAGACGGCACAAGTAACCGGCACGGCCGGACCCGCACTTAGGCGTGCCACCACACTCCCTGGTCCACAACGCACACTGGCCATGATTTTAACACAACTCCAGAAAAAAGATGTCGTTTGTATGAATCTATGGTCAATCTCATACAGTTTGCCAACAAGACTACCAGCTGTTTCAGCAGCACTATTTTATGGTCGTTGCGTTAAACGCCTCGCGCAAGACAAGGCGTCCTCCAGCACATTCAGGTAGATATTTGTGCTCGTTTATATACTACTTAACATGTACATACTATTTGACACGCACACAACTGCCCTGCCACGCATAAATTGACACATACTTTTAGTCTGACAGACAGCCACCCGCCTGCCGCGCGTAATTCTATAAACAGTTTTCTTCTCAATGTCGATGTTTTCTCCCGACATTTTTGTAACCGACAGTCCGACCGTCGTTGCCCACGAGGTCCAACGTGTGCTTCACAGCTGGGCGAGTGCGGGGATGGTGACATGTGTGTGAATCCGTTTAAAGTAACAGTGGACTTGCGCCGCATCTACCACACTCGCTCCCGCCTGGGCTCGGTGTCATGACAGGAACAAGAAGGCCGTAGACGGCACTAGTGACCGGAAGAACGAAAACCGCACCAAACGCGTGATCCACAACGCACCTACACTGACCACGATTTTATAAAATGAGAAAAAAGGGGCGGCTCACCGCCCAGTCGGCTCGGCGAGCCAACACACCCCCACTGCTGACATTAGATATGGATGCGCATTCTCAAATAACAGCTGCCGTACCCTGATATGTGCCCGGTGTCTGTTTGGCGAAACTACTGCGTAGCCATTTTTAGGGGGCAAATTTCTGTTAATAAGAGATCCCTTTACCCTTACCTCGGTGAAAATGGACTGAACTGAACCTAATACCGTGGTTGGCGTATGGAGCTGCTAGCGTCGGCCAATAAGTCACAAGTAACTATTCCAGTTTCAGCTAATATTTCCCTACCACATTTACAATTCAAGTTGACAGACACATGTTGTCGGTAGCTCATCATCAGACCAATAAAGTTGAATAGAAAGTAAAAATATGAGACGTTCACTGGATTTATACGTGACTCAGGAGTTATTCACATTTATCGTTCCAACGCGACCCTCATGGCAAAGTCGGTCTGTTATGACCATTAGGAGGGGGTAGTGACAGCCTTTCAGCGATGTTTTTAAGTCGAGCACGTTGAGTACGCACAATTATCATCAGGGAGTTAGGGTGGCGGTCATAACCATCTGGAGTCGACGTTGGCTACAGAAGAAAGAGCAACTGTGTCAACGTCTTCTGATAACATAGCACTGGGTTCGCTGGCCGTATAGCCACTGTCTCGGCTGTTGTTAGCACCCGTTGGCGCAGACCTTTGGGGAGGTTTGCTTGTGTCGGGTCCACAACCTGAAAGGCTTTTCTGACATCGACTCGGTGATTCGTATCGACAATATGTTCGAGAATAGAACCCGAAATCGATCTGTTTTCAACTCCGCCTAGCCTAGCAGGTATGCGTTCTTTTATGTCCATTTCCAGGCGTCTCGTTTTATGGCCAATGGATCCCGCTCCACAGGAGCAAGTGAATGAGCAAATACACATCCGCGTGGCCTGCAACGGTAGTCGGTCTTTACCTCCCGAGCGTAGGAGGGGAGAGTTTGTTAAACACAAACGTTAATTCGCCGCAGCAGTAGCGCAAGTGATCGCTCTCCTTAGACGTTTTAATAGTTTACTTGCCGCGTCCCCTAGAAAAGGCAGTCTTATAAACAAATTTTTCTTTTCTGAGGCTGCCATGGTAGACCTCGAAGTGCTCTCATCAGTATTTTGTAGGATAAATCCCTTTGGTATCCCTCTCCGCGAAGTATGTTTCCTAGTTGCTCGAGTTCTGCTTCAACAGTCTCAGGAGCGCAGATACGCCGCACCCTAGCCGCCAATTCATAGACCCAATGACGTTTAATATTTAGAACAATAAAACTGAAAATCAGAGTACTGTCCAGTTTGCGTTTTTTCTGGAATACGCTACACCGGATAGACCCACTCTTTTGTTTGTGCAGAAGGACATCGATGTGTATTTACTAATTCACTTTCGATACAACGTGACTCCTGGAAAAGGACGTAAATGAACGCATACCTGCCTGGCTCGACAGAGGTGAAAACAGATCAATTTCGGGTTCTATTATCGAAAATATTGTCGATACGAATCACGGAGTCGATGCCAAAAAAGCCTTTCAGGTTGTAGACCCGACACAAGCAAACCTCCCCAAAGGTCTGCGCCAACGTGTGCTAACTACAGCCGAGACAGTGGCTATACTGCCAGCAAATCCAGTGCTATGTTATCAAAAGACGTTGACACAGGTGCTCTGTCTTCCATGAACCAAGGCCAACCCCAGATGGTTATTGCGCGCCGCTCCAACTCCTTGATGATAATAATTTGTACTCCACGTGCTCGACTTCAAGCAACGCTGAAAGGCTGTCACTACTCCCTCCCAATGGTCATAACAGACTGACCTTGTCATGCGGGTCGCGTTGGAACGATGAATGTTAATAATCCCTCAGTCACTTATAAATCCCATGGACGTCTGTTGTTTTTACTTTCTATTCAACGGTATTGGTCTGATGATGAGGTACCAAAAAAACACATGCCTGTCAATCTGACACTTCAGTTTCTCTTGACTTGGTCGCCAAAAGTCACCAACATATTTTTCAGTTTAGAAGCTACAACTCTAGTAGTTTGAGTCGATTGGTTGTCAGTCCACTGAAAGCGGCAGACCTTAACACAACGGTCCCGGATGAGTCTTAAATTTCGGTTCCGAAGACTTTACTTTTGATGAAAGAAAGACTCACAAGAGGATGATCGTCAACATCGCGGTCAAAGGACGCCACAACGAGGAAATATGATTACGAAAAAGTGATTTAAAAAATCATGTCAAATGCGGAAATAATGGAAAGAGGGCGACTTAATCGCAGCATGAGGGCGTTAAGAATGACCAGTTGGTAACCACTGTAAGATTATAAATGCTTAAGTTAGAAAGGGGCGCTCCTAGAAAGTTGGACGAGGTAACACGAGAAGCAACAGTCTGCATGCGCCTACATCAAATACTTGAAAGTATTGGTAGACACTTGGACGTCGGTGACAGCTGTAAGGAGTATGAAATTCTCCAGCGGGCCTGAGGGTTTCGCAGTCAAAAAAGCATGATAGGACGGCTGGAAGAAGGGAGCCAATGGAGGGTGCCAACTTTAACTCGAGGAGGCCCGTGCTGAGGACTTGGAGACACTTGCATCCGAGTCGGTTGTACTAGCTGCCAGCAGGGGACCTTCCAGAGAGGCAGAATAGTGTCCAGCAGAGTTGATCGTCGGCGGAGCAGTGATGAGGACGCCGTCAGGGGTGGAATGGCGATGGGTAGGTGGAGCAAAGATACTGGTTGCAGCGACTCCAACACCCCCGTCCACCTCGTCATCATCATCACCGCCGCCATCAGGACCACCAGAGAGACTCTGCAGCACCTCCGTAGAGGCAGTCGTCCATTCATAAGGCGCTGGAGTAAGGTAGACACTGGGGCTGATTGAACCGTCGGTGAGACGACGACGCCTGCCCTGGCGACGGATCATGGCGGCACGACGGGTGAAGCGGAAAGGTAAGTGGACTCGATCGTCTTCCGTTGTGGCAGGGAACGTGAAGGCGTCTTCGCCTTCGGCGTCACTGCTTCCCTGGGTGGTAGCCATCGGCGAGAGGCCGTCCTCCTCACCGATCCGTGCAAGTTCAGATGAGGTCCCGTCTTCTTCCTCTTCCTCTCCCTCCTCCTCCTCCTCCTCCTCTTCCACCGTCGCACTCAGCCCGCCCTCAGTTTCCTCTTCCCCCTCCGAGGGGTCAGAGGAGTTGCCCAGACTGGTAAGGCTCTTGCGGTCTACCAGGCAGGTGGCGCTAGCCGACAGGTGAGCGCCGGAATTGTCTGTAGGCGGCACGGAGAGACCCGAAGTAGAACGACGAGCAACGCCCACACCGGATACGTACTGCTAAAAGGCGTATTAAGTCGAAGAAGCAGTCTAATAAAATCCAACAGGAAGGAGTATTTCGTAAAGATACTGTACACAGAACTCAAACCGAGTGGAAACAGCCAACCATCACTGGTTGGTAAATCAAAAGTCCGAAAACGTACGGCTGGAAGAAGTTGTTTAATGACAGTCTGATCGACCTGCTACAAGCAAATTGAGCTTGGATAATAAAAGTCCAGATCAAACCAGGCTGTATGAACTGGTCGTCAGACTCATCACAGGCGAACCTCCTGAGCTAGGGAAGTCCAGCTTCAAGTTGTTAGTTCATTAAAATCAAAATCAGAGCATACCCTTATGGCTATATGATGATTCAAGAAAAAACCTATCGCATTGAATAATGATTCAGCGTGTTCTTTAAGACAGTTGGCAAAAAAATCTAGAGCAATAACTATGGTAGTCTACAGGCAAAAATATCCAGGGGGGGAGCTTGTCGATTTCAGCTCCCCGTAATCGGTTATATTCAACCGTGCATGACAGCAGACTAAGGCCGCGTGATAATGAGCACCCTCATTCTCTTATGAGTGATTTGAAGGAACTTTACTTGATGCGAAAAGGCAAAATAGAGGCTGTCGTGGAAGGTGGAGGAGGAAGAGGAGGAGGAGGAGGAGGAGGAGGACTCTGGCCAAAAGTACACACCTCGTTCGGCGTCTGCTTCACGACGGCACCCGCTGTTTGCGGCCTGGGAAGATCGAGAAGGCGCGGTGAAGGCGATGGTGGAAGAACTGAACTGTCGGATAGTGCAGTGTTTCGTCGATTGGGCAGCGGCGACGCCGTGGCAGAACGCACTAGATAGCCTGGGTGAAAGCCACCGATTCGGGCGGTCCGCACAGACGCTGAGAGTCCAATAGCAGCAAGACCCAGCATATTCATCCATTTAGTTCGACTTTGTTCTGAGTTCGCGGCGAAGACGAAATTCGCCCAGTCATTGTAAATACGGAACGCGCTGCAAAGGTGAAGAGAATGGGTGTGCGTCAATAGGTAAAGCGGTTGGGATGTTGCGCACAAGACGTTCAAGAAATAAGTGGAAGGTCAAACCCAACTGGGACAAAAGATTCGCCGGTCCCACATTAGCAAAGCCACTTATCAACAGCGGAATGTTGTTTTAGCTGAGAGTGTGGTGCGCGCCTTACGACAAGCGGAACAGCTAGTCTCCGAAAATCATGGAGTGAACTGCTGCCCTATCTAAAAAACCTAACTCGTCGAACACGGGGCATGATCTTATTTAGTAGCCGTATTTATTAGTGGTTAAGGTAAGGGTTAGGTTGGGACTTGTCTACTGCAGGTACGCGGCTACGAAATGAGATCCGACCGGACACGGGTATATGGACACCTGCCCCCCCACCAGTTTCACATGTGGCCTTGCGCTAAATTCCAGTGTAGTTCATTTTCCGGTGTCCTAAATTTAGCCCCAACGCGAAGCTTCATAAAACTAATTCTAGTCACAGCTCTAAACCCCCCCCTCCCACCCACCCCAACTGGAATTTATTCTAAGGCAACCGGTAATAGGGGGGGGGGCATAGTTCCGTGCCCAACCACTTGATCTTCTGTAAACTATGAACGTATGAACGATCGGTGAGCGCCCCCTAACATTGTATATTCCCGATCGAAAACCGACAGGGCAACGGGCTCATGGCCCGGTGAGTAGAGGCGTTGACTTCTAAACCAACAGGTCGCGAGTTCGAGGCTCGGGTGTTCCACACTTCGGGCTTGGGTATGGCTGGCTGACGACGGCTAACAAGCCAGAAATGGCCATTCCAGTCTCCCTTGTCTTTGTCGGTGATATCATTCTGCCTATATATCATGCGCCGCTGTGCAGCTGCTGGTTGGGCTCGAGAGAGAGCCCTTAAGGCACAACGGAACGAGTGTGTTCCGTATGAACGATCGGTGAGCGTCCCCTAACATTATATATATTTAGCCTCTCTTTTAAGTAGCACCGGCAGTAAGTCTGAGTACAGCCGACTGGAGATGACATTAGACGCCGTGGCTGACGGCGAGTAAAATATTCGTCCCTTGTGATCCACATGTGGGTATGGCACCCGTTTAGGTCTAAAGCATCAGAACAGCATGTAAGGCGAAGTGAAGGCCTGTCATACGGTCATAGCCTTCAAGAGGTGTACATAAGCTTGGGATGTGATTGCGAGGAGGTGACTCAAGGGGTCGTCTGCAAACAACTTTCATAAGCACTGAAAAGGATACCCTTCCCTCTCGTACTCCAAATGTCCTGCGAAACTTAGTTTGTTTATTGCATGTAGGAGCAGTCCATAAAAGGTTTCGAAAACTGCTAATTATGCGGGACGTTGGTGATTAGAAGCGACGGGAAGTTTTCGCATGAAATTTACAGTTTAAACACGAAAAAGCGGTCGGGTACATACTAGCGGCCGGAGCGCGCGTCGGACGTGGGTGAGATGGTGACTCCGTTCAGAATGATGAGGCCCTCCGCATAGTCGTCCTAGGAGAAGAGATTCTGTGAGGAAGACTACGTGGGAACCGTTGGTCGGGAGACGAAAACATTTTAATAGAAGGGCTACTTACATCCGGATGGCGATAGTAGTAGAGGGTGTTGTGCTTAAAGACACACCAGCGCTTGACATATTTGTTGGCAAACGAGCTGCGTTTTTTGAGCCACAGCCAGCCCTGACAGTCACCCAGACCCAGGGCTTTGCAGGAGATCCTTTGGGCTGTGGAAAGAAGGGAACATGATTTGACAGCTGGGCAAAGAATAGCAGGATAGAGAAGACCTTCAACGGGGGACGCAGGGCAGGTTGGGACCCACGTAAGTGGCTCCCCAGCCGGATAGATATGCGGGTACACCAAAAACGCCCAAATACTCTTCACCTGATACGGCCGCGGTAGGATGTGTAACCCCTGTTTGAACTATCCCTTCCAGAAAGTGCCTTTTTAGAACAGTAAAATAGGCATGCAGTGCAATAACGATTTTCTACTTTTATACATATCTAAGAACGCCATGTTTCCCTTCCCAAAGATTCCTACTGCAAACATTCCCATGGCCCTGTGCCACAGTTCGGGAAGGGGGATAACATATCCGTCTCCGACTGCGATCACCGCAGAGCTATTCAACATCGGTGAGGTTAAACATGCTGCCTCGACGTTCGCGCAATTGACAGCGACCAACAGACTGGCAAAATAAGTAACGATGGAGCGTTCGTTGTTAGGGTTGAAAACTCGAAATGCAGACGAGCAATTCCCAACTACCACTTAACTAACTTCGTCGTCTACCTGTACCATCTGCCTGGCTTTCAGCCACATCCTATAATCGCACAGTGGCTGACTTCTGTTCAGCGTTAACAACAGCAGTTGTTCAACCACTGGACATCACTACATAGGTCTCAATCCGTGCGTAGATGCCCTCCGCCTCCTATCACCGCAAAACTGACCTGATTAGGGTGGACCGCGTTCTCATGAAATATGGATGTTGATAAAGTACTCCACTGTGAAGAGGGAGACGCGATAGCTGGAGCACGAGCTTTATTCGCCCGACGTTCCGGATTCCTGCTTGAGCCCATCATCAGAAACAATAGCAGGTACTGGTAGTTCATACACAAGGGGCAGCAGTATTTATAGGATGCAGTAGCAATGCGACCGCATACCTATGAAAATTCACGGATACACCCATTCATCGGGGATTGTTTCACTTGGTGTGATGACTGTTCTACGGCCGGCATTCGCGTCGTTAATTGCTGCAATTTCATCACGTGCGTTGGATCTTGGTGTGATGATTGCTCGACCATCTGACCCACCAACCCTAGTGTTGGGAGCCGGGTTCACCTGTGCGCTCCCTGCGTGGCTAATTACTCTGAATAGGCTAAGGAGGAGGAGGGTCATTGCACCTGTTGAGAGACAAGGGGGCCAGATGACCGTGAAGCGTGCAGCTCGCGGACCAGGCGACCGTCATAACGAATAACCCGCATCTGTTGCTCTCTGATGATGGCTTCGAGCAGGAAACTGAAACGTCGGGCGAGTAAATCCCTTGTCCCAGCGATCGTGTCTCCTTCTTCACGACTGCTTCCTTAGACTGGCATCTCCGCTTCTTTTGGCAAAGCACTCAACTACTCGAATCCAGAACGCGGTCTTGCAGATCGTGCTTCCAGGAGCCCCAGGTTTCCGTGGATAAGAATTTTTATCACGGCAAGCGAACTATTGCGTTTCGTGATATTTTGAAGTCTGCAAGATGTACAGATTTCAGAAGACTAAAAATCGAGAAAAATGAGCCCCTCGGTCAGTCTAGCTATGGGTGAGCCGGCACATTCAAAGGCAGCGGATTGTAGAACAGCTTTCAGCTGGGGGGGAGTCCTGTATTGGATCTGGCATGCCGACTAACTAGTAAAATCCCGAAGATAGGCATTTTGGCCTGACGATAACTGTCATTAAACCGGCCGTCTTGCCACCATTACCCCCTTCTACTGTTATGAGGAAACGAGCTGTCCATGGCTGCAATTCTCGTGGACAAGTCGGGCATCTGACAGTGACAGTTCGACCATCGGTTTCGATGATGTCCACCGTGTGCCCCACTGTTGCAGCAGCAATGGGAACAGGGATGGTGACTTACGCAGGGGTTTATAGTGCCGGTAGACTTGCGTAGCATCTACCTACACTCTCTCCTCCTCCCTCGCCCGAGCCCGGTGTCAAGACAGAGTCAAGAAGACCGGAGACGAGAGAGGCCGCAGGTGGATGGCTCGGACGGATCCTCACCTTGGCGTTCCACCACACCCCCTGGTCCACACGACAAATAACCAGGATTTCAACCAACACGAAAGATTTGGAGGCTGGCACGGCATCTAGCCCTCCGGTGTAAAACCTGCTGAAACAATTTTCGGAAGTTATTGTGGGAGAACGGAGCTACAGGGAGTCCTATTTCAGAGTCAACTGAAATATTTGACAGAGATGCTGGCGCCAAGCACCAGGACCGGAACAAATGACCCAGTCGTGAGGGCAAAGGCAATTCAAGTCAAGATCTTTCACCGAAGGGTTGGACTTAATGCGAGTCGGTAAGATGAGGTCTAGTAGGTCAGAGCTGGAAACGAGGGAGACGTCGCTGGTTATTCGAAGTGGCTTACTTGCATTTTTCCAATTGAAGGCTTCCTGTTGAGTGAAATCATCAAGGGAACCCTGAAAAACGGGAAAAAGAGAGAGCGAAGTTTTATCATGGAAGCAAGAGGAAGAATATGTGTCAGGCCAAATTGAGATTAGAATGTCAAGGTTAAGAGATCCGGACTGCTAATTTGAAATCTATAGACAGGTGAAGATCTTCTTCAGAATGAAACTTCGGTTTATGTACTCGAACAAACCACTGCTTAGAACGTAACGACAAAAGCAAAGGTGACAAACAAAAGTTTGTAGGACGCAGAAAATGCCGACGCAGTTAAGACTACCCGACTCACCAACGTGGCAGGACGACGACGAGTCTTCCTCTTGTCCGTCGATTGTTGAGACGAAACTGAAGCTGAGAAAGCAAGGATAAAATACATGTTTTGTACTTGAAAATGATGAATTCAACAAAACATGATACGATCTTGCTTGCTGAAAGGAACTTGAGATAATTAAACGCCGGTTATTTACCAAACTGGTCGTGGTGGTGGTGGTGGTGGTGGTACCGGTGGTGCCGGTGGTGGTGGTGCCGGTGGTGGTGGTGCCGGTGGTGGTGGTGGTGGTGGTGGTGGTGGTGGTGGTGGTGGTGGTGGTGGTGGTGGTGGTAACGGCGAATGTCTATACCACGAGAATGATGAAGCCTCGTTGACACCGATTTTGTGTGCAAATTCAAACTGCTTGAATACCTGGCATTCTTTGAAACAAAGAGGAAAAGGATGACGAAAGTAGAAGAAAATAAGGAATGCATATAAATGAAAATACGCAAAAGTGTGTTCAGCCGCATTGCGGTAGGACCTGACTTAATTTTTGCAGAAGAACTTAACGGTAAAGGGGGAAAACGATGCTGCTGTCTGGAAAGTCACCTGCAGCCAGCACACCTCTGAGGCAACGGATTAGATGGCAGATTAGGGTGTTCAAGCTAGGCTAAGTAGGCGAGTGGATGCGGCACTAAAACATAAATCGACTCCAGCACGTTGGCATGCCAACTTCATCGGGCGACTGTAACCCTCAGTCTTCCTAGTCGCTTGGCTTTCGCGCAAACGGTTTGAAGAAGATTCCCGAAGATGGTGGACGGGACGGATACGTTAGGGTCGGTAGTGTGTTTAGTGTCGGTGAAGTGAAGTTGACTTGTACTAGGCTTCTAAAATCCGGTTCCCAGTTAAAGAACAGTTTTATGATAGCGAAGTCGAACGTTAGAAGTCGGAACATCGCGAGGAAAACTGCTGTACTGGAACAGTGTTTTGATAGGGTAACTGATAACGTCTGTTTGATATGTAAACTCCTCGGTTAGTGCAATAACCGTTCTCATTTGCTCTAAAACATGGACGGAGCACAAATACTTTTTGAAAGTTAAACAAAAGTTACTGAGGTGGATATACTTACCATCCGGATCTGACGATTGACAAGGTGATGGCTGATCCGGTAGGAGTAGAGATGTATGTACATTGGCTGTGGATTCGAAAGCACTCCACCAGCTACTGAGGTCTCCGCTTGTAGTTCTGGGAGTTGAGTTGGAAGTTTCGCCGGTGACTGGTTGTTCCGAAGGTTCCCTAATGCAATTTGTTACACGTGAATGGGGAAACGCGCACTATATGGTGGGAAAGAGGCCTATATCTCAGTCACTTATGGTTTATCGACAGGGAGGCAAACTGTCACGGCAAGATGTGAACCAACGCCTCATAAAAGGCTACTTATAAAGTGTTAGTAAACAATCAATTTAACATATTCAAAATTTGTATGCTCGTTTACGTCAATACATATATACCATTTACATTTGAATTCCAGTGAAAATAGTAACAGACGAATGAAATCCACCAAAATCCATACAAAACTCGTGCGCCGACTCAACCGTCTGAGTACCTGGAATCGGTTTCGTTGGGCAATTGGTCCTCGTTTGCCTCAGCAATTGCGGATGGTGAATGAAGTGACTGAAAGAAGCGTTCGCCTCGAGGTCGGCAGTGCACTTGACTGCCAGTTCCGCCGTTGTTGCACATCGTGGAGGGCAACGACGATGGGGGCGTATCGCCTTTGGCGTCTGCGGTGGTGGGTTGGGATTCGCCGTCCAAGGTATTGGGCTCGGTCGTAGGCTGAGCACGACGCTTGGGCACGCGGCCCAGCAGCAAGTGGGAACGCCTGGCCTGTTGGTGAGTCCCTGCACTCGGCGGTGACCTTGCCAGCGGTCGAAGCCGGTGCTGTTGTCGCTCCTGATGTGAATTCTGCTGTTGTCCGTGTTGCTGTTGGTAACGGTGATTATGCTGTTGATTTGAGAGGCCACGAGTGCGACGACCGCTGCCAATAAAGTCCGTACAATGGGAGGGTCGCTTACGGATGCGTAGAGTGAGACGTCGGGGAGTCTGGAGAATGGCTTCCTCAACCGCCTCATGTTCCCATAAGAGCTTGAAGAAAATGTACACTAAAGTTGTGAGTGGGTCACTCAAGTCGCGCAGGTGGACACGAAATCGGGTATCACAAAGGCATGCATCCTGCACGCAGAATAGCGACCAAAGCGGCTCCCTATCCCTCCACCTTTCCTGTCTAACTTCCGGAGGAGTTGGGTGCTTTTAGGTCAGGCGGTACCGACGTCTTGCGAACCATTTTTCGTACAGTTAGATCGCATAAGCAAGCAGCACGTGTACGCGCTGTTGTACAAAGGGTGTATACAGTACACGTGAAAGCCCACAGCTACACGCCAGAATGCCATGACGCGCGCCCGTAGATCAGGGGTAAGAGCGTTGCTTGATGATTGGCCGACTTGGTTCAAACCTGGGGAGCGTAGATGATGAGTTCGATGCGTCTACTAGTTGATAGAGGCAAATATGCCAAAAGCTACTCTTTTAGCAGGCCCGTCTTAATGAAACTCACACCTTGTTGACTGTGGTCTTTAAGTGTGTCTTTAAGTAGAAATTGCAGTAAGTTAGGACCGTAACACTGAGGACAAGCTAGGAAGGTAATCGGAAGTTGAGTCCTCTCTTGACCGAAAGCATTGCGGTACCTCTACCAGCCCTATTTGGTGAAAATCGCGGCCAGAGTGAAATATAATCCCTCCCCCTTCGGACCGCACTGTGCCCCCTAAATGCGGCAGCACCTAGTACCATTACAACGTCATCGTTGAATGCTGTTCACAATTCCTGTGAGAACGATGCCAGCAATAATGTCACCCGTGCTGACGCGCACATTTCTAAACTTTGCATTCCCTACTGAACTGTAAACCCTTCAAGTATCGAACCTTTTCCGCATAACCACACATTATTATAATCAAAGTTTTCTTTTTCTGAGGCATTATGGAGCAGGCTGTTATCGAGTAAATATGTAAGTAACGCGGGCATACTTCCAAATGCATCATCCTTGAAGTAGCTAACCAACGCTTGTTGGAGTCCAGGGAAATACAGTGCGTGACCGATCTCATGAAATGTTGACCAAAATTCTGGAATGCGTTTCTGATTAGGAAGGATTACTTAGGTGGGGTTCTTATATTGATTATCATGCAGCATAACCCTATAACATTTCGGACTCGCCACGATGTCGGCTTTTGAATGCACTTCTTTTTAACCTCCAGCAGAAACTATACTCGGTGAAAAATGACTACTTAAGTAGCATGCATTGTTCACATTGATTGTCGATGGTCTTATAAATTTAAATATATTTTACAGAAGACAAGCACAAAAATATGCTTTCTTTTGCTCATTTGGAAGGAAATCACATTGTGTTCATATTTTATGCCGGAATAAAGTGTATATTTTGGTTTTAAAAAAGTTTCTAATTATGGGATTTTAAGACCGTGCGATGTCCGTGCATGCAGGACCACACATGTCCGTTTACTAATGCTCCTCATGAAATGTACAACACAGTCCGAATCCATTGCGAAATTTCATGAAATCTGTGTGGTATCTTCTTAAAGGCAAAAAGGAATATATGATTTTCCTTACGCGGAAAGCATGCACCTTGTAGACTGAAATTGCTAACCACTGATGCAATGGCAGATCAGGCTGAAAATTATTCGGGAATTGGGAAACTTTTTTAAAACCAAAATATACACTTTCTTCGGGCATAAAATATAAAGACAATGTGATTTCCTACCAAATGAGCAAAAGAATGCATATTTTTGTGTATGCTCTCTGTAAAATATTTTTGAATTTATAAGACCATCGAAAATCAATAGGAAAAATGCATGCCACATAAGCAGTCATTTTTTACCGAGTGCGATTTCTGCAGGAAGTCAAAAAGAAATGCATTCAAAAGCCGTCATCCTGGCGAGTCCGAAATGTTATAGGGTTATGCTGCATGATAATCAGTATAAGAACCCCACCTAAGTAATCCTTCCTGATCAGAAACGCATTCCAGAATTTTGGTCAACATTTCATGAGATCGGTCACGCACTGTAAATACGATGGACCTACTGTCGAAAGTATAATTTCTGAGGTAGATAACACGATGCAGACGTCTACATAACGCGAGTAGACATTGACCACGTAAGCAGCAATTTTAAGAGTGAGGGAGGAGGTGGAGGTTATATTTCAGTGTAACCAAAATCGTTACTTGAATAATATGAGCAAGTCTATAGACTTTAAGGGCTATGGCCAGTCATTTTTTCCGAAGTTTATTTCTTATCCTAAGGCAATCGCCCCTACTCAGACGCATTCCCTATACCAGTTACAAAAAACGTAGCAGTCCCCACTCACTTAAAATAGTCCTCCAAAGAACTACGCACGTAGGTTAGTTCGGAAGAGACCCGATGAGAATAAAGACTGAAAGGCACGGGAATAGGAGCCAGGAAAGCAATCAATTGTCGCGTCCGAACCCTATCCCCAATCATAAACCCTATCTCTAACCGAACCCTAGCTCTAACTCTAATCTTCAAAGATCTAGGCATACGACACATAAAGGAGTCAAAAGTAAACGGGAAGCTATGGCTTCAACTTACAACAACCTGACCATTCACTTCGACAATTTCGTCATCCTTGTTCAGCCTACCGGAGCCGAAGGTGATCAACTAGATGCAAAAGGAGTGTCACAGAACGTTTCCAACATCAAAAATAAAATGGGAACAAATAACTGCAAAATGAAGCCAATGGTTAGGCAAGTGCCATAAGTGAGTAGTTGCATGCCCTGCTGTCGCTTGCAAGAGCTCCAGTGTTCACTCGCTCCAACGGTCGCAACTTAGGTGGACAAATACGTGAAAATGAGTGGGCGTGTTAATTTTGCAATCCGTCAAGAAAATGCGATTCTAGCAGTTACTGCCTGTTACACACACACACACCCCGGGTAAGAATGGTGGAACGAGATGAGTCGATTTCACATGGGGTTAGATCTACAAACTGTTTGGAGGCGACTGGATTAAAAGGCATGTCGGTGAAAGCTGTCTGTTAGACCTGGTGCACCGATCAGGGAGGCAAGCTGTCACGACAATGAGAGCTGTGGACCAACGCCGCATAAAAGACTACTTATAAAATGTTAGTAAACAATCAATTGAATATATTCGCAATCCCTGTGCTCGGTTACGTCAATATGTACGCCATTTGCATTCGAATTCCAGTAAAAAAGGTAACAGATATCTTACCTACCAGAACCTGTTGACAGAATATGGTGGTCCTGGCTGAAGAATGTTCAAAAAAGGGGGGTGATTGCGGGTCGTTCTCAGTCTCGGCACGTTGGCGAGATTTTATCAGCGGTTCATCAGTGGCTCTAAACTCATGAAACCATCGAGAAGCCTTATCGCCAAAGACAGGGGAGAGTGGAATGGCCACCTTTGTATTAATTGTCGTCGTTAGTCGGCTACAACCAAACCGCAGAGCAAACACGGGTTCGTTGTTATAAGTCTGCCCATGTCAGCACTAGACCGGGACTCCAAAGGGAAACGCAGCCTCCGTATGTTGCCTTGCAATGTGGACAGATGGTTGAGCAAGCGCTGCTCCAAAGTGAGTTGAGTATTCCCCGTTACAGCCAACAAAACATGAGCTCGTGGCGTCATGAGTGAGCCAGGGAGAAAGAGCTGCAGTCGAAATTTCAGGAGACTTCTCGACCTGCAGTTGAGAGTATAGCTGGCTGATAATGAAAAATATGTCATTGACGACCTTTCTGGTCTCTCTCTCTCATCCTTAATGATAATACTTCCTGGCTACAGATTCTCCATCACAATGCGCCCACCTCTGCAGACTCTGGGTAACACGCAATGTCCACATTCCGTCTTTCAACCAGGATAAATCAGCGGGCGCCACCGACTTTTTGTGAAGCGTCCTTGTGAAACACCCGGGAACAGCAGAAACTAAATGCATCCGGTTGACAGACCATGTGTGCAACTACAGTAGGTAGGCTAGCTCATGAAATGTCAACCGAAATTCCGAAATGCGTTTTCGTTTCGAAAAGATCAATGACGTAGGGTTGTAAAACTAGTCAGCTTGCAATATAATTCTATAATATTTCAATTACCTCAGGATGCCGACTTTCGAACGAACTTCCTTCCGGCTGCATACAAAAACTACATTCTGTGAAAAATGACTACTTATGCAGCATGAGTTTTCTCATTCATTTTCGATGCCCCTAAAAGTCCAATTATATTTCATGTAAAACGTGCATAAAAGTATTCCTTCTTTTGCTCATTCGGTAGATAATTGCGCCTTCTTCCAATTTTATACTCGAAGGAGGGACATAATTCGATTTTTAAAAAGGTTTCTAATTGTGAGACTTTTAAATACCGTGAAATGGCCGTTCATAAAACGTCATGTCTCTGCATTTAGCAATGTGGTTCTAATCCACTGCTTAATTTTACGAACCCTATATGGTCCCCCTTTATTATCGTAGAGAAATGTGTGGTTTTCCGTACGCGGAAAATATACGGCTTGTAGTTTGGAAACCCTGAATTCAGGTGTAACGATAGAGCGGGTTCAAAATTATTCGGTAATTGGAAAAGTTTTTGAAAACCAAATTCTACCCTTCTTTCGAGTATAAAATTGGGAGAAGACGTAATTATCTACCGAATGAGAAAAAGAATGAATATTTTAGGCATGTTTTCCATGAAATATAATTGAACTTTTAGGGACATCGGAAATCAAGGAGAAAAATTCATGCTACTTAGTAGTCATTTTTAAGAGCGTGTAGTTTTTGTATGCAGCCGGAAGGAAGTTCGTTCGAAAGCCGGCATCCTGAGGTAACTGAGTCGTTATAGAATTACACTGCAGGCTGATTAGTTATACAACCCTACTTAATTAATCTTTTCGAAACGAAGACGCATTTCGGAATTTCGGTTGACATTACATGAGTTAGCCCACCTACTGTACGTCTGCCTCTTGGCAGGTCTACCCCCTGTCCCACTGATGACATAGGCGTCATGAAAGGCTTTACCTTCGTCGAAGAAACAGCTTCGGTTGATGCGTCACAGTTGAAGATGCGCTGCCTCCTCCTCCTCCTCCTCAGGACTTATGTAGGACACAGTTCTGCCATTTACATATGTGGTCTCGCCACAAAGTGGGACCGAGATGTGAGTGAATTCGGATACGATCAAAGTCATCCTGCTCCATGGTCGCAAAACTTGGCCAATACATACTGCTAGCTGCGGGAAGGTGTTTGATAGAGGGTGCAGCTTCGGTGTACAGATCAAGCCCGGAACAAAAAACCTCCCTGTAGATCAACAGCATCACTATAGGTGACTTAATGAAGAGTCGCCGTCTCGAGCGGTCTAATCCCACCATCGTCAGCCCGAAGTGATGGGCGGCTTATCCACAAGACCATCTTTTCTGATCAACGCCCAGTGTGATGCCGTAGCCCTAGTGGACAACTGAAAGGGGATGGCGGACTCAAGGATCTTCAATTCTACGACAACTAGACAACAGTTGCATAGGGTCTGGCGCACAATCGCAGGACATGCCTCGCAAAAGCTGGTGATGCCGCGGACTCGACGGTTAAACCCACATCTGCGGCAGTTGGCGAAAATAAAAATTAGCAAGTCCATGCACACAGGCAGATGGCAAGGCGACCGGAAAATGGGGAGGGGGTTAAAAGTCACCCCCACCGAAACTAAGACATTCTCTTTCAGTTTAGATCTCATATATTTGTCCGATTACGGAGGGCGTTATGGTGGAGGACAGTGTCTGGTACACCGGGCCGAATTTTCTACCAAAACGACAAAATGACAATGAAACTGAAAGCTCGATATGCGCTAAACTCCCTTGAGACTTTTGAACTTTGCGCAGAATCAGACAGATGACCGCGCTTGAAGCACGAGGGATTTCCGTCAAGACAAGGCTTTTGTGCAGACTAGACAGAACTCCGGTACCTAGAAGACACTAGCCGTCTACATACGTTCGACCGTCGACGACAAACCATCATAAGGTCAGTCAACGATGTCCTCCGCAGTAACCAATTTGCATAGCCTGAGGGAAAAGTTGGCCGAAACATGATCTCATTCAAACTCAATTCTGACTGTTGAAACCGACCAGATCACTCAGATTAGGCATAGACAGATATGGTGAATGCGGACCTTGAGCATATCGCGGATCCAGTCGTCTCTGTATTGCGTGGACTTGGTGTGAGGGTTCATCAACTGTCTCTGGTGATGGGTTCGAGTGAAAATCCGAAATGTCTTGTTTCAGCGATCTCATCTTCTTCTGAACTGCTTCCTTGAACTCGCCTGTTCGCTTCTATTGGACATTACATAACTTACGGCGGCGGGCCGATCTAATCAGTCATGATCGAGATTTTAACAAGAGCCAATATCACAATCATTCCTCACAAAATGAAATTTCCGTAGTCGTAAACAGTCGTAAACTTAGTCTTGTGACTGAGCTTGGCCTAGCTGGTGAGGAAAAGGACCATAAGAAAACGTGTGGACTGAATTTTGTCGCAAATACTCGCAGGCCTCAAAACATATGACCGGTAACAATTAATGCGACAGAATACTTACGTCCGGTCTTACTGAACGAATGACGTGGACTCCAGTCTCAGTTGTGATAAAACTAAATCCCTGTAAGAAAACCGCAAAAAAATTAAACAAATGAGTGTGGTTCAATTGTACGAACCTGTAGTAAGTCGTCAGTAAAGTGAAAATTTTATATCATCCAGACCTGGTAATGGGTATTGCTAACCGATCGCGGCTAATAGACCAGAAATGGCCACCCCTGTCTCCCTTGCCGATGTCAGTAATCTCATACCTCGCACATTGGTTGCCGCTACGTGACTGGAAAGGGGTCTCCATATTGAACTCCAATGGACAACGTGACGAGAAGGACCGTAGCGCGGTCAGTGAGCACTCTCTACCATGGTTAATACCCGATCGCAATCGATAAAACGAGCCCGTTGCTCAGTGCTTAGGGCGCTGGACCTCTAACCAACAGAACGCGGGCTCGAATTTCAGGGGTTGGGTATGGCTGGCTGATGACGTCTAAAGAGCCGATGATGACCATTCCAGTCCTCCTTCTCTTTGTCGGCAATATTCTTATGCTTACATATAAATGTAATGGTAGGGGACGCCCACCGATCGTTCTTATGGAACTCATTCGTTCCGTTGTGCCTTATGGGCTCTCTCTCGAGCCCAACCAGCAGCCGCACAGCGGCGCATGATATATAGGCAGAATGCTATTGCCGACAAAGACAAGGGAGACTGGAATGGCCATTTCTGGCTTATTAGCCGTCGTCAGCCAGCCATACCCAAGCCCGAAGTGTGGAACACCCGAGCCTCGAACTCGCGACCTGTTGGTTTAGAAGTCAACGCCTCTACTCACCGGGCCACGAGCCCGTTGCCTTGTCGGCAATAGCATTCTGCCTATATATCATGCGCCGCTGTGCGGCTGCTGGTTGGGCTCGAGAGAGAGCCCATAAGGCACAACGGAACGAGTGAGTTCCGTATGAACGATCGGTGAGCGCCCCCTAACATTGTATATTCCCGATCGAAAACCGACAAGGCAACGGGCTCGTGGCCCGGTGAGTAGAGGCGTTGACTTCTAAACCAACAGGTCGCGAGTTCGAGGCTCGGGTGTTCCACACTTCGGGCTTGGGTATGGCTGGCTGACGACGGCTAATAAGCCAGAAATGGCCATTCCAGTCTCCCTTGTCTTTGTCGGCAATAGCATTCTGCCTATATATATATATATATATATATATATATATATATGACGGCTAATAAGCCAGAAATGGCCATTCCGGTCTCCCTTGTCTTTGTCGGTATCATCTCATCTATGTCTACTACTATTCGCTGTGCGACTGCCTGCGAGGGTTCTAGTTTGAGCCCCAAGGCACAACGGAACGAGCATGTTCCGTAACCTGATCGGCGAGCGCCCACTGTCATAATTAATATTCCCGATCACAACCGACAGGGCAACGGGCCCGTGGCTCAATGGTAGAGCGTCAAACTCCATGACCAAAGATCCCGGGTTCGAATCTCAAGTGATCCACACTTGGGGTTGGGTATGACTGGCTGATGACGGCTAATAAGCCAGAAATGGCCATTCCGATCTCCCTTGTCTTTGTCGGTACCATCTCATATATATTTATATATATCAACATGAAAATGTTTCTTTCGTACTCCCACTATACTTCATAGTCAAATGCTCAGAAACATTTAAGCCGATGTTTCTAACGATGCACGACGCAACTTCGAGGGTTTGATCTCACGGTGGGTTATCTAGCGTTTCTTGTGTGATTTCCGACATACGGATTCCATAAATTTCCGGGGGACTCAACACCAAGTTCTTCACTGAATGACTTCCACTTATGCACATACACTTGTGGGTGCTTTCTGATCTCGTTGACCTTGCAGAACAAACTAATTGTGTCGCGCCATGGTAGGTTTCGCGATCTGCACTACCTTCTGAGGTGAAAAGTGACTAAATAATCAGATACCTGAAAGCTGGCTAAAGAATGACGGCGGATGCTACTTCAGAACTACTTATGGCCTATTCAGTATCTTCATCACTCAGCATGTTCACATACGCTCGAGTAAAAGCCATATCGGCACACCTAAACATATACATGCACAGTCAACAGTCTAGGTCAGGCGATTGAGGTCCATCAACATAAAATCGTGTTCCTAGACCGTTCCAAGAAATCGGCACGTCAACTCACAAAGTCCGTCGGCTCGAATTTCCCTAGGGTCACGATTTCAATGGAGCAGGGAGTTAGCAACAGGGAATCGTCACAGTTCTGAATGAAATTCTCCAGGCGCTCGCGCAACTGGTTAACCTAGAAGAATGAACAGCACGATGAGATCGAGAATGGCCACCTTACTAGTTCCAAGGCGGGCTCCACGTAATCACCAAGAGACGAGTTCAAGCACAGATGTATGTTTGCCTTCAGTTTTTCCCCATCCGTTGAAATTAGGGGCTCCAACGTGCTGACGCAAGACATCCAGGAGAAAGGGATCCTAGAGGGGAGGCATGTCGTTTAGGAGTCAGACGACAAGCATCGAAACAGACCTTTGAAGCCATGAGATAGCCAGAGCAGTGTCTTTCTCCAGCCTTGTTGATAATGCCGAAAGAGTGTGGATCAAATCATCCAGATCGCTTTTCTTCCCGTTCTCCGGTAGTCTGTTTATGCGATTGATGCGACTTAGAACGGAGCTTATGAGGGCTATGGAACGTAGGAGACGGAATATTATGTCCTGGAGTGTGTCGGTCTCAAGAGTAGCATACTGTTCGGACAGGTTTTCCACAACTCTTAGGAAGACCGGCTCGAAAATGCCGAGATCGGTAAGATCAGAAGCCGTTAGGTGGATAAGCCATCGTCCATCGACGTTTGCCTTCTTTAAAATATCTAATTGGGCGCGGCATTTCGGGGCAAGACCTAGGAAGGCACGCATTGTATATTCCAAAATATTGTCTCACCTTTCACCCATGCCACAAGTTGCTTGGACGTCCAAGATGAAAAGTGTGGAAATTGAGTCCCCGATTCCAGCATTTAACGAAGGTTTATGACGACTACCTAAACGCGGAGGAAGTATACGAGAAAAGAGTGGCATGTTGCAAAATGAGGTAGAGAACTGCATGTAAAAGGCAACAAACATGATCAGCAAAATGCATTTGGTCTGGAGAGGAGACATTTGGGCAGTTTTGCGGAGTGCAACCGCTTACTTTTTAGTTGGAGGCATTGAAAACTTTCCTGGAGGGCGAGGAGTCAACCGCAAAACACCCCAAAATTCCACAGATGTACTCAGAAAGTAAGTTTTGTCTCCTGGACGCTTAAAACTCCAAGACTACGTGTCGGTTAAAAATTCGACTTGGAAGCTCTAAAGTAGTCGATTTTCTTCGGGGATTTCATCCTGTGTCCCCCATGAAACAGTCGTTAAAGAAGCTAGCGCGTAGACTACTGATTCAGCCTCGACGGAACGCGTTAGTTGGGCCGTTCCGGGCCCGCGTAACAAATGCCACACATGGAGGGAGTGTAGGGACAGGCCAAGGCGCAGTCTTCGCACCTCGCCAACCACTTGCGAGTAATTCCAGCAACAGACCGGCTTGAAAAACGAAATGGTTGTCATGCGAACCCTTTGTCCTGACCAAATTCTGCCTCACCAACTGTTGTTCTGTTTCTCGTTTCAGTTCCGATACGGCAACTGTAAGATGAATGAAGCCCAGTTCTAGACTGCTCATTCATTTTGATTCTTTCATCCTATTTCGTTCGTGATACCGCACTCGCATGATTGTAACCCTTCTGATGGCAACAAATTACCCATCCTACAACTCAGGAATCGGTCGATTTATCAGGCCAGAACGAGTTGATGTCGATCCAAACGCTTCAGACACTTCCAAACGATGGAAGCATTGGCCTCGTACCGTTGGAAATTTCATGCACAAGATCAAAAGTCTGTAACCGGACAAACTTAACATTCTAACTAATTATGTTTCCTCGACAGTCTAGGAATGAATTAAAGAATGCTCCAGTTGCAAAGGAGCTGTTGGATTGCTGAAGGACTTCTACTCAAGACCCGAAAACAACAGTTTTGCTTGCCATCTACTGGTGGCCTGCAGACAAGAAGACGATCAAGCCCTTGGCCAGTTTGTTCACCAAATGAAGTTTTTAGCCAAAGAATACGATTTCAAAGCTGTTAAGGCAGAATAAAATCATGATCATGCCAGCAAAAACGTGCTCATCGGTGGTCTTACACCAAAACTGATCCCGCAGAGATTACTAGAGAAGATGACTTTGAACTTTCAAAGTGCCCCCGACCGGGCAAGATTACTGGGATTGGCAGAAAGAGTCTCAATTTTGTCAGGACTCTCCGACAACCTAAGTCTCCGCCGTTACTGAGATGCGTGAAACTCCATTCAGTCCTGCTAGGGTATCTGACCTAGTAGCTTCCAGTTTATTCTAACAACAAGTGCTTTCTTCGTGGACACTAAGCGCATTCTCGTCTGAAGTATCCTGCACGCGGCGTGTTATACAATAAATGCGATAAAACGTGCACTTCCAAAAAGTTTGCCTGGCATCATTAAACCGAATGATCTCCACTTCCACTATAAATCCTACAATTTCTGCCTCGCATCGAGTACTGTTCCTGACGGCCTTTCAGACGCAGCGGTTGATTTAAAGATAAACGGGACTGATTTCCAGGCCTTGATGGAAACAGCTGTCTCTAGGAGTTACATTTCTTTTTCAGTAGTACTTCAAAACAAATGCGAAATTCATGGATCTCGCACTATGATATCCGTGGCTATTACCGCCCCAACCAGCGCCAGGCGAGGAAACGTTCTAGTCTCCATTAAATATAAAGGCACCATTTATGAACTGGTCAAGCTATCGGTCTTACCGGATTTTTGTGTCGATGTTCTACTTAGCTATGACTTTCGTCGGCTCTATGAAAGTTGGAATTACTTTTGATAGACCTAAACCTGTGTCTTTACCGCGTCTTGTTTCTTTCACTTGCGTCGAGCCTCCTGGCTCCTTTCCTAATCTATCAATGACTGCAAGTCTAACGCGACGTAATCTCGTACGCACACTAACGTGGATGAGGGATTTGTACGATAAATTATTCGTCTTCTGTCTGAGGGAGTACTTGAGCCCTCCTCATCCCAATGGTCGGCCTACGTTCTGTGGTAGCAAATTAAACCCACGGAAAGCGGGTGGTTGTTGGTCGTGGCCTTTTGTTACTCTGCAGATCTGATGACGAATAGTCGAGAGCGAACGTTTGCCGAAATGGACTCCTTAGATGCTTACATGGGTTCCATCGCTGAACTTAAACCATCCAAGGATATAACTTGTGTAGGACCCAGAAAACCTTGTTATTTTGGTTTACGTAAGTTATGATAGAAATATCCGCATGAAGGCATGCATGAAATAGGTAAAAATTTTGCATCGAGCCTGTGATGAAACCTGGGGGCTTACGGCGATTCCTACGCCGCGTATTACGTTTTGCGATACGGGGTGATAAAGGTACGAATTTACCAAGTGTCCGCTTGCGTGTGCGGAAGAACCGGTTGACTGTTTTATTAAAACCAATGCGATTTCGGAACTTTTTCCTGATCGGGTAGCCATTGACCATTTTCGAATACTTTCTGGCTACTTATCGCCCAGCTATAGACCCGGCTTCCGGTAGGGAGGAAACGTAGCACATGATGAAAATCGGGTTTTCGGTTAAGAATAAGACAGAATACTCTTAATAGCAAGGTAAACCACGCGGAAATTATTTATTTGACCTAATACAAGTCCGGTGATAAGAAAAACTCCCTCCAACATGTTGCATGGAGAATGCTTATGGGGGATAGAGAGAGAGAGAGGAATGCTTTATTTTGAAAATAACATTCAAAACCCTATAAGGTATTCCTGCTCCACCTTTTACATGGCCACTGAGTAGCTAATTTAGTCAGAAAAGCATGTATTAAGCGAAGTACAATGACCGTCTGGAAGATTATTATTAATGCTGCTGAACGCGATAGATAAGTAGGTAAATTCGCGATCACTGGTAATACTGCTTTTATATGCTGACACTACAGATACCAGTACACCCGATTCTTCCCTGAGCAAACTTTGCCGATATGCCAGAGATAAACGAATAATGGAGGCACATATAGGATAAAACCACTGTGTTAATTAACAAGAACATATTGTTTCAAAATAACAGTAGGAAGTGGGATTACGCTATGTCAAAAAATTAGAAACATGAAGAGGAGTGGTTCTAGATTAGCATCTGTTAATGTCGTAATAACTTATGAAAACTTTTGTCTTCGTTTAATCATGAACGACTTATCCAACATGTTTTATTTTACCAAGTGTCAATCGTCTGTTCTCAACTAAATAGTTTGATCAGCATGCCTACACATCGCGAAGTATTTCGCAGATGCGAGTTCCGTTGCTCTGGCCTACAATCAAACAATACTTTATAGGAAACCATCAGTCGCGCCCACGGGCAGGTCCAGCCCCCCTAAAACGTTCGGTTGAATATCAGCTAGGATGTTCTTTTGTCAGGCACTCACTCGTGTCTGTGTTTTCTTTCGGCTGGTTCATTTCGCGTTTGTAGTCCCCTTGGCGTGGTAACAAGGCAGCCTTCGAGGAGTAGGCCACTTTGGCCGGAAAATTCCTCCTGTTATCAACAATCAAAACGGCTACCCCCTAAGGTAAAATCCTACTTTTCGTGGTATTGCGATGATCAATAAGTCAACGGCATTCGGCATCAATTCTACACGTTTTACTTTAAATATGATTAATCCCGCTATTTCGATCTTGCTTCATACAAATGCGCCGTCCAGAACCGCTTTGCCTGAGAATCTTTCGAGTTTCATAAGGCGATATCAGAAAACGTCACCTCTTTCTCGTTCTCTTATACACTGTGGCATTCCCAGGCGTTCTGTACTCGTGATAGAGGTGCAAAGACCCGTTGCAACAGTCGATTCGACGTGAAACCCATGAGGAAATGTCGTGACCTAAGCACAATTTCAGTAGATAAACTGATGTCAAACATGGGAATACTTCAGTAGATGGCTCCCACTGATAGTCTTACGCAAGAAAAACCCAAATCCCTAGGAGGGCGCCGTCAAACTTCGAGACCAGATTAATAACAGTTTGAACAAACGCGTATTAGCATGCGATTTGGTTACATCGTTAGATGGTCTGAAGAAGTTAATCTCGTGTGCGAAGGCGATAGCTACATGACCTTTCTTGACCAGGGGTTAAGCTGACGGCCACTTCTCTGTCTTAGGATGCGAATACCCATGATAAACAGAGAGAGGTCTATCCCTGCCAAGGACTTATCGAGAATGTGAAAGCTTGGTGCATATGACTGTGTCGAGAGACAATAAAAAAAGGCTAGCGCCGAAAGAGTTCTTTGACCGCTCATTTTGATACGTTTATTCAGTTAAGTGACGGGCCATTAGGACCGTCAGCAGTTATAGTCGGTTGTCTGAAGGACAAACCGAATTCTATAAGTAGTTCGTCTATTTGCTTTAATGGGTTACATCTGGAGGTCTCGTAGGCATTTGCGTAGATACTGGTGACAAATGCAGTAAGGAGCGCCGACAAAGACATGGGCGATTGGAATGGCTATTTCTGTTTAACCCCAGACTTGGATAAGCTGGGATACAGACTCGAACCATGTGGTAATTAAATACCAAGTGCAACGCTCTAACATAGAGACGGTCTCATTGTCCTTCCAGTTGCGATTAAAGATATTTACTGTGGTGGGAAGATCGCCCACCGACGAGGATATAGGATTTACCCGTGGAGAGGGTTTTCAGGCTATCTGAGATAGTCTGAAAACCTCTAACATTAATAATAAACCATGGTCCATTGTGAATGTGAGAGAGAAAATTCATCCCAAATTTACGGATTTTTCAAAGGTCCTAGGGCTAACCAACTTCGTCGGCGCCAACCTACAATTGTGGGTGACCCGTTATACAAGTGCGAGCGGCAGATTTCTCAGTGAGCCCTAATAGCAATGACTTGCGAATCGAGTTAACTTGACACGTCCTTCATAAAATATACGAACGCGGCCAAATAAGAAGATTTTTGGGGAGCAAAAGACCACTGGCACAGCTGGGAAAGACATGGAAAATAAGACACATCTTCGCCATCCATATAATTCCGAAAATGCATCTTAAACAAGGTCTCACATTAAAAGGCATACGGGAGAACTATCGCACTACCGCCAGAATCTCAGCTCAGTAGAATCAGTCACGAGCAAACGAGAAATATTGCCTTGACGTTTTCTGTTGAAATTGTGTAGCTAACGTGCTCAAAGAAATAAAAATAAGTCCGATTGAATATTGGGACGACGGAAAAAGTTCAAGTAGCGAGAGCCAAAAAGGCTAACGAGCTAAACTGGGAAGTGTTGAGAATTACAAGGGAACGAAAAAGTGAAAAATTGAGATGAGGGACTGAAAGTAATTGAACGGAGAAACTGCATGACATGGAAGGGGAAACAGATGAGATTGGCGAGGTATGGAAGGCCAAGGAAAATAAGCACACAGTACGAAAGGGTTGGAAAAGCCAAACAGCGATGACTTTTCAGATAGTCAAATTCTAAACATCGGTATACATCATGCGGAGAGCTGGCTTGTGTTATTGTCCTTGTGCTGAGTAAGCTGGCCTTAGGTCTTCTCTGGTGTATATCTCCTAATTCCTCCCTTCATCTTGGCAGTGGACCTTGCTGACTTTAAAAAGGGATTTGCAAGTTTGATCAAATTCTTTTGCATTTATGGGTCGGATCAATTTTTTCGATTACCTGTTCGCAGGTGTAATAGAGCATTATGTCAACAACTTTTTTGTAAGTTGCATTGATTTCAGTCTTGAGTATCCTTTATAGATTATTTTAAAAACTGCGTTTGTTAGCATATCAAAAAATATTTTCCCAATCGTCGATGCACACGAAAACGTGGTTTCCACAAAAGCCGTTGAGAAGCTGTGATATGTGAAACAAGAATTTTATACGCCTCAAGTTGCCCTTTTTTGCCCCAACCCGTGGTTGAAGATGCACACAGACAAGGGCGGCAAACTCACTGGAATTCCAGCAATTATAGGGTGCTGTTGCTATGCAAATCTATACCTTCCATAATTATCAGCTAAGGCATGTATCACCGGTGGTCGTAATTGTACGATAATTGCTTGCTTATCTGTACTCGAGTTTCTAACTGCCATCCTTTCATCAGCATTGTGGACTGTTGCCGTGGGATTTAGCCGTTAACTCAACTCGTTGAAACAAACGCCCGAAACGATACCAGTCTGCCCGCTCCTAACGTGACTAACTTATCCAAGAAGGCAAGGTTTATGCGTTTAATGTAAGAGTGGAAGCCCTTATGCATGTCCCGTCACCAATCAAGTACAACCGATTGTTATGAGTATAGTTATGTATAGGTGTTCTCACAATACTTTCAGATGCGGCCATAATAATTTTGGTTGAGATTTAGGCGCACCTGGTGGTCTGTTTTCGTAGATTATCCGACTCATTCGCACCGAAAGTGAACTGTTTTCTTATTCCTGATAACTTCAAAAGCTGCCAAGAGAATCAGCCTACGACCTCGGTAACCAGGCCGGTTTCATTTAGCAGTCCGTCAGTGAATTACCTATGTTAACCCTGGTCTAACCATGCAGCTTTTTAACCACTGCTGTGACTCCAAAATAATTCATAATATTTTATCTAATTTGTTCACATGGACATCTAAGTGAGGAGCTAACCGTGTCACATATCAAACACATCTTCCTTTTTATGCTAAGTAAAATAATTTCGTCAACTTTTCGAAACGGCACTCCAACGCTAATTTTTGCAAATGACTACCGTTTTCATCAATAGTAGTAAGCATGCAATACCCAGATAACATGTCAAAAGATGAAGCGCCTTTCACTGGGACAGATTAATTCTTGGTCTGGCGTTCCGGGTAGCGGTTTAAACTGCCGCTTTTCAGAGACTGGAGAGTCCCGTTTACAACTCTCATTATATGCCATGGATCCACAATGCCAACTGTGGGTCTGGATCAGATCTCCGTTCAATCGTAGCCGGCGTTGATCCGCCCTTGTAAACCACAGTGATTATTTGTGGCTCATTATTTCCTTCATTATTTCCTGTCAAAACATTCGCAAAGCACATATGGGAAGGCAAGTTTATGTTGTGGCAGTTGATGAACAACCGTGATTTCTACCTCTGCCGTGCAGTGCAATCTTCGCCTCGGCCCACAACCTCGACGGAATCTAATGTAAAAAATATGTTTCACCTGAGCCGGTCTTACTAAGGTAATCACAATTCCTGCAACTGCAATAAAGTCTGTAGACGTTGCCCGACTTCCCTTTAGGGATTGAGCCTTTTGGCTGCAGAATTTACCGGCGAATCGTTGAATCAGATTTATGAGCAGCACCTAATACGAATGGCCCATAGAATCTAGCCACAACCTCGGAGACACTTCCCTGTATGAAATGCTCTGCATGACCTCGGTTGACTGACCTCTCAATTCCACCTTCTTTATGACAACCAACTCCGCTTGATTGGTGTCTTTGGGTTGTCGTTGGTTCTAAGGAGCTGCGCAAGAAGACTTATCTGATGCTGTTTGGGGACTGCCGTGCTATTATGTGTTTACATCTCTCGGTAAAGCGTGCGTACATGGGCCACTATGCATTTAACGGGTTTTTGTCTCTGTGACCGAACATTCCCAGCCGTTCGCCGGTTTTGTTTACACTGACTTCGTCAACTATCAGTCCGGTTGGCGTAAGACAAAAGCATCAAAGAGTGAAGTTTGCCTTCTTATTCATCTTCTCTTGATTACAAATGATCGAGTTTTATCGTTCCTTTTGGTAACCTATCATCAGCCAGTCGCTTGTGACGGGAGTTCCATTTGCGTAGTGAGCCCTAAGTCTTTATTTGTTCTTCTCGAACAGCCAAAGCAATGATCACCGTGTCTGGTAAATCCATCGAGGTGCCCTTCGTGCACTCGTGCGCGATCTTCCAGAAAGTGATACTTTCTTGAGACAGTGCCCATGAGCTCCATGAGATAATGAGCGGTGGTTTGGACATCATTCTTGTTTTAATTCAAATACAGAGGGCTGTTGAAATTTTTAACGCAAAGACTTATGATATAGACGTGAAGAATGAAGTGGTACCGTGATAGCTTCAAGCGCGTCAGATTTTTTATAGTGAGACGAATGCGTTGAGTCGTCGACCTCACTCTCCCTACCCAGTCCCATGCCCTAGCCATTGTCCGAGCCCGTCGGCAGACTGGAGGAGGGAATGGGCACGGTGACTGACGTCGTCTACTGACCATGTCTGCGCGCGCCACTTGCACGATCTGGCTCGCCAAACACAAGCGCAAGGATTTCACACAACGGAGGTTGAGCGGCGTATCTCTCGCTTGCGTGAGAGGGCCGTTGAAGGAGCTGTTTCAGCCCGGCTCCCAGCCCACCAGTCCGCCACTCCACCCAACCGCACATACACAATTGGACGGACTGTGTGGACTGAGTTGGAGCGTCTGTCAGCAGCCCTCAAATCAGCGGCGATTGACATGTCGGGACAATCTCAGGCTCGAGTCACGCATGCGACAGGAGCCGCACGGAGACCGAGTCGAGACGCATACTTCCCACTTGTGTGGGAGGGGGCCGTTGGGTGCTTGCGGTGGGTGATGCTGATGTGTGGTGAGATGGTGGTGAGGAAGAATGTCGTGGTGTGGTGCAGCCGGCGGTTGTCTACCTCAGGTTTTCGTAGACGTGCATGCGGCCGAATAGGCCCATGCGGTGCAGGAGAGTGCGAGGGCAGTGTGGTGAGTGGAGGCGGATGCGGCGGGTGTAGGTTGGTGCCTCAGGCACTAGTTCGACAGCATCTGTGCCATAGATTCGCAAGTGACAGACCAAACCGAAGCGTGAGGTGAATGTGCGGTCGCAGTGAGGACAGGTGTATTCCAGATCCTCAACTCTGGTGTCGACGGTGGTAGTGTTGGTGCGGCAGGATTATGTGTAGTGTTGATGTGCATGCCAAATGACACAAAGTCAGACGATGCGGTGGCGTTGGAGGAGGAGGAGGAGGAGGAGGAGGAGGAGGAGGAGGAGGAAGAGGAGGAGGATGGAAGTGGGGGTTCAGGAAGGCGGTCCGAATTACTTGACGGCATAGAGAACGGGGAAGAGGTGGACGAAAGGACGACGGTTAGTTCGGTCCGAGTGGTGCAGTTGATCCGAAGGTGTTTAACAAGTCCATTTCGCTCCCGGAATGTCCACTGACATCGTGGGCACGTCGGGGGCAGTTGTGCGTTGGCAGTGCCCAGTGGACGCAACTGATACTTGCGTGCTTCGTGTTTGGCCTTCGCCTCGCTAATGCGGTTGGCTTCGTAGATCGCAGTGCTCGTCTTCACCGTCCTCCTTCATGTCGGTCGGTCTCGGACGAGGTCTTCCCAGTTGGGCGGATCGATTTGCAGACAATTCAGGGAGGACTTAAGGGTATCCTTGTAACGGCGAATCTGGCCTCCTTGACGGCAAGAACCCGTGGCGACGTCTCCACAGAAGAGATGTTTGGGTGGCCGCTCGTCGTCCATGCGCACCAGATGGCCGCTGCAACGTAACTGCAGTTGTCTCAGCATGCGTAGATGCTGAGGATTTCCATCCGTTCCGGTACATCGGTGTCTGGGATTCGGTCCTGCCGCCTAAACTTCAGTATCCGGCGAAGACAAATGAAGTGGAATAGATTGAGTCTGCGTTCCTCCTTCGTGTACACTGTCCAAGTCTCTGCTCCATACAGCAACGTCGGGAGGATGACGGCCTGCTACATCTTCAGCTTCGCGATGAGCTGGAGACCGTGGCCATTCCAAACTGTTCTTTGAAGACGGTCAAATGCCTGGCTGGCCTTCGAAATCCGGCGAGCTCCTTCGTCGTTGATGTTCGTTCTGCGGGAGAGCGTACTGCCTAGATACGGAAGTTATCCACCATTTGCGGATGGGTTCCGCTCACGCTGCTCTGCGGCGCGTTGTGGGGAGGGGCTGTGTTGGGTGGCGGTTGGTGCGTGACCACCGTCTTCTCCGTGTTTATGACCAGACCGATTTCTCGCAGAATGCGGAGAAGAGGTCCATGTTCCATTGCATGTCCTCTTCTGAGATGGTGTTGAGGACGCAGTCGTAGATGAAGAAAGGTTCGTGAACGGTGCTTGTGGATACACGTGACTTTTCGCGCATCCGCTGTTAACTGAGAGGTTGGCAGTCCGTCCTGTAGGCGATGCGGATCTCGGGCGTCCATCACGGTAGGCATCCATCAGCATGACAGGGAACATAAGATTGAAGAGTGTGGGTGCCAGGACGCATATCTGATTCAATCCGTTGGTCACTGCGTATGCCTCTGAGACAGCACCGTTGTCCGTGACTCGCGCCATCATGCCGTCGTGGACCTGACGTTCCATCTGAGTGAATCTCTCTGGACAGCTGAATTTCTGCATGATCGTCCACAGTCCTTAACGATTCACTGTGTTGACGACTTTCGTAAACTCCACGAAGGTAGAGTACAGGTGGGTCCGCATCTCCTGGCACTTCTCCTGTAGTTAACGTGCGATGAAGATCATATCCAAGATCCCGCGATGACGGCGGAAACCACACTGGCCTTCCGGAAGAAAGCCCTGTTCCAGATGATTATTCAGAAGATTGAGGAGGATGCGAGGAAAGATTTTCCTGGCGATATCATGCAAGGATATACCTCGATGATTGTCGCAGAGCTGGCCGTTTGCTTTTCGCTTGTATAGATGCACGATTGTGGTGTCTTTGAAATTCTGTGAGAATTCTCCTTGACGCCAAATTTCCTGGAAGAATGCAGTCAGATGATCTATGAGTTGGAGGCCGTCGTGCTTGTAAACCTCAGCAGGGATGGCGTCCGATCCACGTGCCTTCCCGCTGGAGAGCTGCTGCACGGCCCTGGTGGTTTCATGGAGAGAGGGCGGGAGGTCTAGGTCAACGTCGGTCTTCACTTGCAGCAGACGGGCGATGGCGGCATCGGAGACGGCGAAGGGACGGTTGAGGACGCCTCAGGAGTACTAAGCTCACCCTTGTAGAATTTGTGTCTTCTCACTGAGGAGGGTGACGCCGTCCGCGCTGAGAAGAGGAGCAGTGCCTTTGGTTGGTGGACCACAGACAGCTTTGATCGCGGAGAAGAAGCTCTTCCATTTGTTGCGGTCCGCGTTCCCTTGGATCTCCGCAGCCTTGCCAGCCGTCCAGGCGTCCTGAATCTCGCGCATTCGCTGTTGAACGAGATGACGACTAAGTAAAATGCGGCTCTGTTGTTGTCAGTGGGGTGGTCGATGTAGGCTTTGTGCAGACGCTTCTTCTCGACGAGCAGCTAACTGGTGGCGGCGTCGTTGTCATCGAATCAGTCTTGGTGTTGGCCGTGTGCGCGACTAGGATGGCCTGCGGTGTCGACTGGACTGTGTTCCGCAGTTTATACCATCGATTCCCTGCGGACGCGTTCTCGTCCGCGTCAGCGGCGGCGGCGGCGGCAGTGACAGGAAGATTGTCTTGCCGTTGAGCTAGCTCGTTGTTGAAATGGACATGGTCAGCAGGCAGAGCCAACAAGGCAATATTCAGCTTACCTGGGGGTCACTTGCCTTGTGATCGTTGATGTCCTGCGGCAAACAGGGCGGTCGTCCCAAGAGGTCGTTCCGGATGGCAAAGGCAACACCTGCGTCTCGTTGCTCTGCCTTGAGGCGACCGCTCCAGAAGAAGGTTAGCTGGCACCCACTTCACCCAGTTGACCTTGTTCAGAGAACCGGGTCCTGCTGATTGCTGCGATGTCAACCTTGTAGAGCGCCAGTTCCGGAGTCACGGGCGCGGTCCTCCGTTCGGTCGGTTGCTCCTCTGATTGTCTAAAAGGGAACGAACATTCCAGGCTGCCAGAGTGAGCGAACTCACCCTGTCAGTCTGGAGGCGAGCGGAACGGCGGGGAGGAGGAGGAGGAGGAGGACATGATGATGATGATGATGATGATGATGATGATGATGATGATGATGATGATGATGATGATGATGATGATGACAGAAAATAAGGAGAGGAAGAAAATGAAGAGGAGGAGGAGGAGGAGGAGGAGGAGGAAGTAGAAGAAGAATAAGAAGAATAAGACGAAGGAGAAGAAGAAGAAGAAGAAGAAGGGGGAGGAAAAGAGAGAGTATTGTTGCTGTCGCTGCTGTTGTTGTCGTTGTTTCAATTATGGTTGTTTCGATCGTAAGTTTAGCGTCTTCGACCATGGTCAGCCTGCAGACGACGTGATTCCCCAGCAATCTTTTTCTGGCCCCTCTCCGAAGGCGGGCAGTGCCCCCCTCAATACGGCTGCTTGGTTGTGCCGGCGCGGCCAAACTCCACTATGGGTCACGACTTTTGATGTAGCGGAGGAACGACTCGAATTTGCTAAAGAACACACGGCGTCGCCGTAAACTCGAGGCCTCCTGCAATGCTCCAGACGGAGTCTCGTCTTGACGATGCCCATGCGAAGTCTCATCCGACCAGCCGACCACCGGCGTAACACACGGAGCCTCGTTTCGACGGTACCGATGCGGAGTTTCATCCGACCGACAGCCGAGCGGAGTCCACGATGCCGTTACTGGGATGTGGCCGCTCGGCGGAGCCTAGCTTCAGGAGGCCACACGTGAGACTTGAGTGCCAGAAAATGGACGCTGGGCGTAGTCTGCACCTGCAAGCAAGTAAGTGACCTACTACGACCGTCACGTGAACCCACCACTGGGCACTCCAACACCTCATCATCGCGTTTTCTGGACTCCCTGTTTCATCAGGGTACAAGATGACCAACTTTTCGCTAGTGTCTCCGAGAAACAAATTTTAGTTGCTACGAACATTTCTTATTCCTCCCCTCAGTCTTTTTTCCATCTGTTTATAATGGCCGAAGTACCTTCCAATGCCTACCAGAATATATTTCATTAATTTAACATTATCGCAGTCAAGTAGCATCGTACAAACGCATCTTAAATCCGCAAATCTTCGATTCGAATAACTATTGGAACACGAAATATAAGGGGAGGGGGTGGAAGTGTGTACCGCAGAGTGCTGAATGAGGGGCCTGGAGCAGTAGACAAGGTATTTCCATGTAAACGCTACTCACACAGACGGCTATTATTAACAAAAATGTTAACAAGAAATGTCGAGTGTTAGAATTGCAGAAAAGGTTAAGGTCAATGTTTTTTTCGATTCCAGCCTACGTCAGCATCTGCGCAGTATGACAAAGCTGAAGATATGTGAGTACATATTTAGGAAGATCCTGTGAATTCGGGGGAAGCCGTTTCAATAATGTAACCCATTCTCAGAAGTGGCGAAGTTTTTTATAATAGTTCACATTTCTTTTTAGTAGATGTCATTGTAGACTACAAGAATAATAATTTGTCCCACGGTGTTAGCCCTCAGGAATGCCACTGTTATGGTCCTACCATTGGTGAAATCGGTGCCTTATTTCATGCTTGGGTCACTGCGATAGCCAAAACTTTCCAAATATTTCTAAGGGGCCTTAGGCCAACGTGGCGGTTAACGAGTCCCCGGTGTGCTTGGCATGCCAATCGCATTTTTCAGTGCTCAAGCTCAAGTACGTAGGCGTCGTCCTCACTCTCGTGGTAATTCAACTCCATTGCAAAGGCATCCTCCACAAAACTCAATCATAAACTTTTAGAATTTAATAAAACAGCTTATTTAGTGGAATGCCACATCCCACAATTTTCATAGGAACATTAAAAATCTTTGTTGGAAGGTCTGATCTGCATGACGCTGTCCAAAAAACACCTCTTGATCCCTGCAAAGATTTTGACCCACGATCAACCACCTGCAGAAAACGCTCAATTTGTCACTCCGTAAACAGCGGCGATTTGGGTAGTAATTCTACTTTTTAGATGCACTTATCTAGTGCCTTGCTACTTGAACTGCCGGTCTGCAGTGGGATTTCCAATAAGGATGTTTTAAGCTAATGCCTGTGAAGAACCCATTCGGGATACTTCTGGTACACTACTTTGTGTGTGTCGACGACTTCCAAATCATAAATTCAACACAAGACCGTGCGCTTATGGCAGGAAACCTTGACTGGTGTCGGCTATCAGACTAACTAACAGGATAAATTAGAATATACGCACAAAAGTTCTGAGTTATTTAGTGGATGTCGACTCTCGATATCTAAATGCGTTAATGAGCAACATCGGAAAACTGGTTCATTCTACATGCCATTCCTGCAGATTCGACAATCGTTACCATTGACGAAGTAGGGACGATAGAAAAGCCTTGCTCATTCTTGAGGAGGCAGACAATGGACCTTGTCTCATTCAATAAAGTGATGGAATGTCGATGGACAAAATTATTCGTCCTTTATACAGACTCCGTTCGGCTACATCTCCACACTTGCTTACGAACATTGTGCGTGTACACAGTTCATTATACCGAGGCTCTTAAATAAAATTCGTTGTCATGCCTCAGAGCTTCTTATTCCTTCAGAAACCTGCAAATGTAGACTACCTTAAAGACTCCACCTACCAGCTGTGCACTAAAAAGGCTACTCCTCGGTCCCATCGAATCATGCAATGTACTCCACAGGACTGAAGGTGGAGGGATGCATTTATTAGTCTTAAATAACCACAACTTATATGCCATGTAAACGACGAAGGAATTTAAGAGACGGAACAGTCCTGTGTGGAAGCCGAAACAGACCCAAGAAACTGGAACCGGCCAGTTAGAATTTATAAATAAATAAAATATTTCATTAAAGACCCCTCGTTGTGGGGGCAAAACAAGTAAAAATAAATTTCCATATCAATTTTAGGCGAGGTATGAAGAATCAGTACAAAATGGAATTCATAGTTTCTGAATTAATAGTCCGTTCTGAAAAGTTATGAACGAGCAGTGAAAAACTCCACTCAAGAATTTAAAAAAATGACCGGATTAACTTTACAGGAGAAAAAAGGCTGTTGCTCATGAAAGGAAAAAAATGAGGACAGGACTGGCCTGCATGTGGTGTAAAACGGATAATAATCGGACATAGTCAGGGCAGAAATATATGTCAGCCTTGAGGGGTACGTATGCGGGTCGGACAAGACTGGCCTGCATGTGGCATTGTATAAGGGATTCGAAACAGACATCGTCAGGGCAGAATTGATACACTGGATGAGACTATTTGCGTCAAAGTGGCCAGACGAGAGGAACCTAGACGCGATCGGTCACAGTGCATTTCGAGCATGAGGTCGAAATGAGGCGATGACATCAAAAACCGCGAAAATCGTCGCTACGGGGAAGGAGTGATAGCATTGGATTCAGTAACCAATTCAAAACAGGGGGTTGTAAAGATAAAAATGAGGGTTTCCACTTGATCTACCAACCAAATCTCAGCAGGATCCTTCTCGACGTCAAGAAGCTGAGTGCCCCGGAATGAGACCGTTCAAAGTGACTTTATACTTTCCCGTTTAAGGTGTTTGCGTAATTTCGACTTGAATACCAGTAACTTAGGCGATGGCCTAATTTCTGCTGGAAGATTATTCTAACGGAAGGCATATTTGGGAACAAAGAAGAGGGAGCGTTTAAATGTAGTGCAAAGAGGCGGCGGAATTAGCATGGAGGAGTTGCGCGTGACATACGACCGATCTCTCGGAGTGAGAATGTCAGTGCGCGGAAGACTAGAGCTAGAGTTAATACGAAACAGGGAACAAATGCCAGCATCGAGTCTTCTAACCCACAAAATTTAATGTTCGCCAGATGACATCTCTTAGTATAAGAAATGCTGGATGAGACTTGAGAGAACAGTTTCCGAGTAAAAACCCTCTGAACATCTTCGATTTTATTAAGGTCACAGGCGTTCATTAAACCAAGGAAAGGACAGCAGTGCTCGAGGACAGGAAGAACAACCATTTGATGAAATCTTAGCTTCATTTCCAGAAGGCCAAAATTATGCGATATGAGCTCACATATCTGCGAGACTTTGTTAGAGATTCTATCTGCATGAGCTGATAAGGCAAGTTTATTTGTATAAGTCAAACCTAGGTCCTTTATGGTGAAGCATTCTGAGAGTGGGTTATTCTGAAAAATTATGGAGCCAGGAAGTTTGGTAGAACCAAAAGACATGAAACTACACTTGTATGATGAAAACACCATATGCCACGTTGAACCCCATCTGCTTAAGTGTAGTAAATTGACATTAATTTTTTCAACACAAACATTTACGGTGTCCTTAAAATATGGGTAAACGTACTTGAGATCATCGGCATAAGTAAAAGTTTGCAAATTTCCGAGTTCAGTCGAAATATCATTGATTTAAAGAAGGAAGAGTAGCGGACCCAGAACTCTGCCTTTAATTACACCACTCGTGATCGAGTGAGGTGTTGAGCAGCTATTACAAACCATGACTTTCTGATATCGGCTGTGTGGATATAATGCGCTGGGGTCGAATAGAGTCGGCCAGATGCCGAGAGCTTCCAATTTTGCCAAAAGATTTCTATGGGGCGCCTTGTCGAAGGCTTTGCTAAGGTCAAAGTAGATAACTACCACCGAATGTTGTTCATTACGAAGAGAAGTGATAAGATTAAGAAAGCTCAATTTACAGGTTTCGCAGGATCAATCAAGTAAAAATCCATGCTGTTTAGAGCACAGACGCTGGTTAGCTAGGTAGAAGTCACGGATTTCATTGAAAATAATCATTTCAAGAAGTTTTGTTAGAGACGGTGTTTTGTGCACGTTCCGATAGTTATTAACATCGGAACGAAATCTAGACTTGAAGACAGGGACGATAATTGACGTTTTCCATGTTTCAGGAAAGAATCCGTTTGAAATATAAACCGATAATAAATGACTAAGCAATATGGGAAGGTCGGATCCCTGTCTAATAATCGAATTTGAAATCCCGTCCGTTCCTGAGCAGTTTGAGTTTTTCAAACGACTTATGTGCTTCTTAATGAGATCTGAGGAGACCTCGATTGTACTCAGTGCCCTATCTGAAAGTGAACGAAAGAAATGGACAGGTTCGGACTTAGTAGTAAGGTATTTTGCAAAGAAAGCACTGAACAACCCCGCCTTGTCACTGTCATCAATAAGGAAGATTAGAAGGGGTGGAATTTCGTGACCACGCTTAGAGGAGGACCTATGCCGGAAAATGTTAGCGACGGATTTGCCAGGGTTCGGAACACAGACAGCAAGTGATTCTCTTTGCCTGTCGCGCGCTTGACAACTCCTTGAGGCTACTTCGACAATCTCTGTGGTTCTAAGATGAGCGGATAAAGAACTAGTGGATAAGGTATGCAGCTGCCGTCTGAACGTTTTTGGTCTGCTGCGAAGAAAATGAGGAACAAGGGAAACCACAGAATTGGACTTGAGATATCTACGCGGCACACACTCTACGATGTCCTTGGAAACATTGGACATGACGTCACGAAGAATATTTACATCACTACAGGAGAGAAAGTCGTACCAATCCAATGATCTAATACAGTTATATATTAAGTCGTTACTCATGCAATCGTGATTTAGGTAAGTTCGAACCGTGCTGGACATTTTTGAACAGACAAGCGCTAAGCAACAATTAAGTAATATGTGGTCACTATCAAAGAGGTCCTTTTTGTGTAAAACTTTCTGACTCTTACGTAGTTTGCTAAATTATTTCCTGTCCAAGGTGAATGGAACCTATTTTTACTGAAAATGTTGATTCTATAATTTCAAAATAAAGTGAATTCCCCCCTCTCTCTCTCTCGTTGTACTTTAGCCTATTGTTCATGTAGACGAGGAGCACATTTGGCTCATTAGTGGCCTGTTCTATAATCCGTGTTTCATACTCCTTTCGCATGCGACGGATATTTAAACTTATCACGTCTCGTTTTCTGGGAAATTGTTTGTGACGCAAATGTTGTCTTGTTGTCACATACCTTCCCCAAATTTGTTATTTCTCAGGTTAGCAAAAGTAAGAGATCCGGGTCGGTAATCTGAGGAGAATGAATTGCTCACCGGATCCGGTGAGCAATTCATTCTCCTCAGATTTGTTATTTCTGCTTATCTTTTTTGTATCCGGCGTTAGTCAGACAGAAGGCTTTGCCATCTGTACTCTTTTTCGGACAGCTTTCGTATATAACCTTTTCTATGGCTCCTATAACCATGCTCGATCAACACCCGAATGTCCGGTAAGACAGCTCTAGTAGTTTACTACTGATAATTCATTGTTCATGGCAATAAAATTTCCTTGCCAGATATTCAACCGAATCTCAGTCGTCTGTGGTTGCTGGCTGCATACACAGTATTCTCAAGATAGCAGGACGTGGTTTCTCCTGCTAAACAGTGCTATGGATCTAAGTTTGTCAGCCCTGATTGGGTTTTTTGTGAAGGCGAGGCCCAGACAGGTTGCCCTTTGAACCTCTTTGATTCTGGTTGAAAACGTGGCGCTCAACAAGAGACACAAATCAGTTGCCAGTTTCAAGAGTCTTGGATCAAAGGAATTGCGCCAACCGTTTACCAATAAAGTGTTCTAGTTGACCATCGGCGCGTGGGAATCTCTGGTTATCAGTGTGCCTTTGTTTTGTGCCGCCTCTTAAATTGACTCAAATCACTTCATCAACCTCTGGAATTTGATTGGACGGTCTGTATACGGTCAGAAAATCCAGATCTGGAGCACCACACATCTCTAGTTTTAATCAAACTGATTCACAGTCACGGGAGCAAACAATTTGGTGTTCTAATGCAATGAACCCTCTCTTGAAGTAGACCGCCAGTGCTCCTCCTATTTATGAAGCGGGACCCGAAAAAAAGGTTGATACTCACCGAGAACAATTTCGGTATGCAAGACTTCAGCCTGTAACCAAGTCTCTGTGATGGAGATGACATTCGGCTGCATAGCTGATAACCATACTTTCAGATCATCTAACTTCTGGAACAGGCTCTGTACATTTGTATAAAGAAAACGGAATTTTGCCAAAACAGATTTTCGGAGATTTCTGGATGAAGATGGCAGGATAATTCGTGTGGCCCATCCAGTCTCTTATCCCATTTTTCTTCCGCCGTTGTTTGATCGAGCTGAACGTTAGTGTGTTGATCGTTTTTTCGCCGGATGATTAGGTAGATAAGAGCGTTCTTTTTTCTTATCTGATTGTCTCTCTACACTCAGTGGTATTGACTCCGAGCATATACCCCTTCTCCGTTCAGTATTTTGGGATTCTTCTCGCCTGATGCTAGCCTTCTGAAGAATTCGGCATTGAATTCCCTTCATTTCTCCCGCTTGGCCGGTGAGAATCCTCGCTGAAAAAATTGCTGGGTGGGCGCTTCGGAGTACTAGTCTCTTTTTCAGTAAAAGAACGTTTGCTCCTCATTTTAGTGAACAATCTTTATCGGTCTGTTAGAACTGGTGTACTTCGGCTCCTTTCTCCACGTAGCTCCCTTGCTACATGTGAGATCCACGCAGCCCATCGACTCTTATGTGAACTCCCCGTGTGTTTTGTGGGAGGTCAGGCCGTGCGGATAGCACACGCAGATGGGGTGTTCTCAGTTCTGTCAGCCGCGTCTCCCAATCACATAAGCAGTTAGTTGACTGGCTCGGACAATCGACTGGCGCACGGGGAAAAGAAGAGACAGCGGGGTCGACCGCCTCAACGCATTTTCCTCACTCCAAACAATCGGACACTCTAGAGCTGATCAGGATTCGCTATAAGCCGCGGCTTGGAATGTTTCCAATTGACAATTCAACCCGGACCTCGTGGTCTGTCCAGTGCGTTTTTATGTGGAGTGGTTGACTGGTGGATTTAGGGTCAAACTTCAGTAGCCCCTTCCTAACGTGACTTTTATGTCCCCCACTCAGCTGGAACTCGAGCCGTCCCTTTGCTTTTTGTCTGAAATCTCAGTAGTTTGCGTGTGAGACCAAGGATGTGAAGGCACGCCTAGGTGTCAGCTCACACCGCGCAGGTCTTCTTGACTCTGTGGTGATATGGGATCCAAATTGGAGAGAAGAGATGGTGGTGGATGCAGCGCAAGTCTACTATCATCGTAAACGGATTCACTGAGAAGTCACCGTCCCTGCCCCAACCCCTGCTGTGGGGCACACGTTGGACACCGTCGGAATAGGCGGCCGAACTGCCATAGATAGTTAGGAGGAATGACACTAACGCGCGAGCCGTGGCGAAGTCCAAGGCTAAGTTCTCGCATTAGGTGACACCTGCGTGAGCTGAAAACTGCTCGAATCATGGTTATCTGGTCCGCAGTTCGTCAACAGACGTAATGGCATTCTCTCTTCGTATTCAGTGTTGGGAATTCCCCTGGGTAGTTAGTACGCCCGCTGGGTGAGCATTAATGAACAGTACCTCCTGTGACGATATTTAATAATAATAATATTAGTTGTTTATTAAAGACCCGTCGGGGTCCCATCAAAGCAACTTGCTGAGTAATTGTCACCTCAGTCACTACCGGCTGGGATGAAATCGCGGCAGTTGGCAATTTTTGTGCGGTAACTTAAGCCACTGCTGCACATAGTACGTCCATCTGCGATGAGCGAATGGGCCACAAATTTGGATAAGCATGTGATTGTAGGGCAAGTCTATCCTATAAAATGCAAAAATCCATGTGAGTTTACGAAACCTGTATGTTGCTATGGCTGTGGGTACAGGTGTGAACCGAGAACGCTCAACTAGTAAAATTCCCCAGTGATCGATTTTCCTTCTGGAAATGCAGCTTTTGCTTTGTCCTAAATGAAACGAAGACAATAAATTTCTAGGATGTCTTTCATGACAAAGGCCCGCAAACACTTCGGACAGGTGCCTTTAAAAGAGGAGGTAGTAATTCCCGTTTATTCAAGGAGGTTGTCTTACCAGGCACAAGATCCACCTAATGCCCGACTACGTAGGTCAAACCAGCACCACGTGGTCTGAATCCACTAAATATATGCAGGTCAGGAAAGTTGGTGATAGATATTTATATGACCATGTATGCCAGCAGTTGTATACAGAAAACAAAGTAGCGATGTGTACCATTTACAGGAACGCATCAGAGGTCGTGTTCACACAAGCACAACCATGCCAGCCATTCTCAACATAAGGCCTAGCGAGGCGGTCTATACAGTAGGTGGGCTAACTCGTGAAATGTTAACCGAAATTCTGAAATTCGTTTTTGTTTCGAAAAGATTAATTAAGTAGGGTTGTATAACTAATCAGTAAGCAGCGTATTTTTATCATAATTCAGTTACCTCAGGATGCCGGCTTTTGAATGAACTTTCTTCCGGCTGCATGCAAAAATTACACTGAAAAAACGACCACTTAAGTAGCATGCATTTTTAAATGGATTTTCGACGTCCCTAAAAGTCCAATTATATTTTATTGAATACATGCATAAAATATTCATTCTTTTGCTCATTCCGTAGAAAATGGCGTCTTCTTCCAATTTCATACTCGAAGGAACGGTATAATTCGGTGTTCAAAGACTTTACCCATTCTCGAATAATTTTGAGCCCGCTCTACCGTTACACTGGGATTCAGGGTTTCCAAACTACAAGCCGTATATTTTCCGCGTACGGAAAACCACACGTGCATCGAGAATAAACTGGAAAAATCCTTGCTACTTAAGTAGTCATTGTTTACAGAGTATAGTTTTTAAATGTAGCCAGAATGAAGTTCATTCGAAAGCCGGCATCCTGAGAAAACTGAGATATCATACAACTATGTTGCAGGCTGAATAGTTGTACAAGGCTACTTAATTAATCTTTTCGAAACGAAAACGCATTTCGGAATTTCGGTTGACGTTTCATGAGTTAGCCCATCTACTGTAGACTAAAAAGCGTGAGCTCCATCCGATAGGGTTTGACGACGAGGTCAATTTGCCAGTTTTTCAAATTAAAAAGTCAATTGGCTAACATATGTTTTCGGAAAATCCTCATCAGGTCTGTACATTTACAAGGGAAATGATCAGTCTACTTGTCGACAGGGTATAAATGCGTCTCGGGGGCAGAGTTAATCGGACTCCATGTTCTCAGGCCGCCCGCATGACGGAGTCAGCGTGCTGAGGACGATGGAGTTGGGATGAGAGGGGGGGAAGGAGCTGGAGTAGAAGGGGTGGAAGTAGAGGGGTTCCGGTTGGATTGTAGGCGCTGTGAGTGCATGTGACTGCTCTCGGTGCGTCGGTACGGCGTGCGATCACCGTCTGAAGTCGGCCAGGGCAGACAGACTGCTTGTGTCAGCGTCTTCTGACCTATCGTCGTGGACGAAGCCAAGGAATGCAGCATCTATAGACAGTGGTCGTCGTACCGCTGCACGTTGATTGGTCGACGTGATACTCATGCGTGCTCGTAATTGGTGCGGTGCCTACGCCTTTCATGAGATGTGCGTTTACCTCGATTGATTTTGCTGGCGCCTTCTTCCTTTATGGAAGCCCACTGACGCTGAACTGACACCGCGACTATGGGTGAAGCCAGAGAGAGAGGACTGCTTTATTTTGATAATAACTTTCAAAACTTTCAGCAAAAACGGTTCTCCAGTACACAGTGATTACCATAGAGATTAACAGGTTTTGGACAGACCGGTGGACATGATTATATATGAAGAAAAAAGGACTTTAAGGTGCAAGATCGAGTTTTAGTTTTTGTTTTTCAACATCTTTGCAGGTGAGATACCGGGCTAGGAATAGCAGTATGGAATTCTGATAAACCAAAGTGCGACAAGGGATGTGGCGGAAGCATCGACGCATGGAGCGTAAGGATTTCGCAGCCATTAACTCATTATGAAGGGGATGGACGGTGTCATTCAGAATTCGGTCAGCGAATTGTGCCCCCGAGTTGAAGTGTCGCTGCACGATGATATCAACTAAAATATGATAGGAAACACCAACAGCAGAGGCGAGCATTCGAATGACACCTTTAACAATAATTAGATCTTTTTTAAGTAAAGCTGGAAAAATAACTGGAGAACAATAAAGAATGGGTGGAAGAATACAGCCATCTATGAATCGCCAGATTAAGGACTGGGGTGTGTGATATGAACGTAGACGACAAATATAATAAACAAGTTTTTGAATCTTTGTTAAAAGGGTTTCCATATGAAGAGAGAAAGAGAGATTTGAGGATAAAGTAACACCTAGGTACCGGAAAGAAGATACCTCATTGGGAAGAATATCCAAAGGTTCAGGAATGGGAGAGGGTCGCAATCGAAACACACACTGTACTGATTTCTGATTGTTGAGTAGGAGTCCATTACTCGAAGACCATGCGGAGACGTGGTCTAAGCCATCCTTTAAAGACTGTAGGTGGGTCAGGTTTTTGAGTGGGTGGCCTACAACCATGTCATCGGCATACTTAACATACAGGCAGTCGTTTGGCGATCTCAGATCATCAGTATGTAGGGAGAAAAGATGAGGGGATAAGATGGAACCTTGTAGAACTCCACAATTATTTGGAAGAATAGAAGATTTTCTCTTTCCCGACTGGACGAACTGAGTGCGGGAGGAAAAATAATCTCTAAGCCAAGAGACAACCCAGCTCGGAGTGTCGCACGCAGCTGCTGTGGTCAGGAGGAGTTGGCGCGGAATAGTGTTGAAGGCGGATGAGTAGTCGAGAAAAGCACATGCATATGCACGGCATCCCTTGTCTAAGTCTCTCAAAGCTGAATGAACAACTAAAGCAACAGCATCCAAGGTGCTACGCTTTGCCTTGTATGCAAATTGTAGAGGATCAGAAAAATTGACGGAGGAGTACTTAGGGGAATCTAATGCAACTCGTTCAGTAAGTTTCAGGAGTGCAGAAGAGCAGGCAATAGGACGGAAAGATTTAGGAGCAAAAGTTAAAGATTTTTTAGGGATTGGAGTAATTCTTACTGTACGCCAGGCGTCAGGAATCTTGGACTCTATGAAGGATAGATTAATAAGGTGGGTCAAGACGGGAGCTATCTGCAAACAGCAAGACTTAAGGAGAAAAGGAGAGACACCGTCCGGCCCAGCCGCCGTTGACCCGCGAATCTTTTAGAGATGGTGTTCCACTGTTGTCACAGTCACAGGAGTAAAGTCACATGGTGGTAGGTAAATTTCGTTTGGGCGAGAAGGGGAGTCGTTAGAAGTACAGATAAAATTCCGATTTAAAGAGTTTAAATCTACGTCAATGGGTTCAAGTATATTACGTTGACCAGTGAGACGCTTGAGATTCCTCCACAGTTCAGCAGAAGGAAAAGGAGAGGAGGGGGTGGATGAAGTAGAAAAAAGTTGACTAACGAATAAACCGTTAAGTTTGGCAATTTTGTTCTTTATTAAAACATTGATATCCTTCACCTTGCCACGCTGACCCATTTTGTAGAAGGCTTCTTTGCGACGTCTCAAGTGTTTGAGGTATGGTGAGGAGATTCTGTCAGGCCTGACCATAACAGTTTCACGGGGACAACAAATATCAAAAATGTGATTCAAAAATAGCGTAAGATAATTAGAGCATAATTCAGCATTTGGTAGTGCTAGAAAAGTTGGGATAGTACTAGTAATTGAACTCTGCAGTAAGTGGATCTTATCTACGGATGTGTCTCGAACAGTAATTTTCCTCTCGGGTTTTGTAAGCAGTTGACGCTTAGAGGTGGAATAGACTTTTGGAAGTCCTAGTAGCACTGAGTGATCAGACCCGGAGAGTGGAGCTTTATTTTTAATACAAAAAAGCTTTGGGTAATTGGTCAATATGTGATCAAGAGGGGCATCAGCCCGTGTATTGAATGAAACAAGGTCATCAAAACCCAGAAGGGTAATGGGCCGAAAACTCACACGGTTAAAATCACCGCGCAAAAGAATAAGATGGTCTGAGGATAATGAAGAAAGTTTTTGTGTGAGGAAGTCAAAAAACGGCCCAGAGAGCCTTCATTTGTGGAAGGGGGGATGTAAATACTGACAAATATAATACCCTTAAAGCTATTTAACAAATGGGGCTTACAGATGACAGCAATTACATCAATTAAATCACCAGAATATGAAAACAGGGGCTTACAATTTATACACCAGTCTTGATTGACAAAAATGGCCACTCCTCCACCTCTACTGCCTGTTGGAGATGCCCTATCATTTCGAAAACGACAAAATGTCAAAGAAGTGATTAGTTCCGAGTCAATATGGCTATTCAACCACGTCTCCTGAAGGCAAATTACTCCTGTTTTGCCATGTTCTTTGGTTGACAGAAGTAATTCCAAATCATGGGCTTTGTTAAATATCGATCGACAGTTAGTCGAAAGAAAACCCGGGATTGACAACTTGTTATTAGGCTGGCGTTTAAGCGCAACTTGCCATCCACAGCGATGTTGCTTTCGAAAAATTGGCCTTTGCTGATACGAGCTTGGGAAGGCCAGCGAGGAAGGACGAGAAACAGGACAAGTTGTCAGAGTGTAACTGCTGATGGCACGGTGAGTTCGTTGCGTTTGGGAGCATGAGAACGCCAACGCAGGACAATCGCAGAAACGACAAATTGGCCGCAAAGTGCAACCACTGGAGTCATGATCAGGAGGCGGAAAAATCGATGCAGAAATTTCGCAGGGTTTAAGCTCCTTTAAAAAGGTGCTAGCGTACTGTAAAGACAACCTCATAGGAATAGATAAATTAAAACAAAGGAATAAGACTGGGGTATGCAATTAATAAATATTCATGTGACTATAGGGAAAAGACGAAAAATGGCCGCTCAATTTCAAAAGCCCGCCAACGGTGATATCTTCTGGCAACAAGTTGAGACGATGTCAGTCCGCAATAAAGTAAGAATTAGTTTGCAAAACATAGTGACGTGTAGTTGGGCTCGAGTTCTGAAGAAAGGTCATGCTTGTGTGCGATAACGGTCAGGAATACGCCGAAAGAATATGGTGAAAATACGTGACACTCACTACGAACTTGGCCAAATGAGGTGCCCACATCTGGAGTACAAGCATGATCCTCCAGAACGTCATTTCAACTTGCACGAGTCGTTTCGGAACCAGACGGGTCGTTCACTGGAAGAGTACTTCATAAGTTAAATCCACCAATCAACGCCGACCCTCAAAATCTGGTCTCCCATTAGGCTTCCGTACGCAGGAAGTAAGGCCAACTGTCCATAATATGAGGTCTCTGTTTGGTATCTGTCGAAAACACTGCCTAATTGGACTCTGCTCTCCCGCACTGAGGCTGACTACCGTCACATGCTGGCGATTACTTCTCACAAATGACACGGACATTAAGTTTACTTTTCAGCTTCACAGTTACAGATTCATGGGAGGTTGTCCCAAAGCTTTCAGGGCACTTTTGGCGGAGAAAGGCGTTCACTGATCGGACGTGTTCGTCCAGTGGCGCCTTGGACTCCATTTAAAGCCCTCATAGACAACTGTATAGCCACCAGCAATATACGCAATAAGGATATTATCGACAAGGAGGCTCGAATGGCTGAGTAGGACAGGTTCAGCAGTAATGTTCGGGTCAAACTGTGCCCGACCAACAACTACTCGACGAATTATCCTACAAGGACAATAAAGGCACCTACTTAAAGCCAATATAGTTAGGATCTGGCTAGGATGGAGTCAATTGAAGGCTAACTGCCACCGAGTTGATATCATACGTCAAGACATTGCCGATCTAACTAAAAATGTCCGGGACCTACCCTGTTCCGAGCGACAGACACTCGCTGCAATACGAAAAGTGAGGGATTGTGAACAGGAATCCCACCCAACTGCAAGATCTATGAATGAAGTATAACTATGAACGAGAAGTTTTTAAATTATGCTGTAGATTATCACTGATCTAACCAAAGAGGCCTGAAAGTCACTCTTGTCCCAGCGACAACGACGCACTGGATCACACAACGCTGGGAACGGAAGTGCAATTCGAACTCAACTATAAGATCGGAGTATGAAACTTAACTACCAGCCAGCAGATTTCATGGATATGCAGCGAGACATGGCCAATGCAATCCAAGGTGACCGGGACCCACTATTTTCTGAGCAGCAGCCATTCACTGGATTGAGGGGAGAGAGCTGATGTAAGTACGAATTAAACTCAACTGCGCGATCTACGTATGAAGCATAGCTGTAACCAGTATTATTTCAGAGAATGCGATAGAGACCTGCTGATCTAACCGAAAACGCCCAAGTACAAATCTAACACGAGCGAAGGTCACATACCAGAGTACTGAACGACCGAAGGGGGTGGTAAGTGGGAATCAAGCCCAGCTACACCATCTGATTATGCAGTGTCGCGATGACCGAGGTTTCTAGGCACACACCGCAGGACATTACTGGTCCACCTGTGGATGACGGTATTCCAACTTACTCACTGGCCTATGGAGCGCAAGTCGAACTCAACTGTGCGAACGAGATACAAAGCCTATCTGGAACCGAGTAGAATTCAAGATATGTAACAGAAAACCGCCGAAATAACCGAGGACGCTTGGATCCACTCTATTCCGACCAACAGCCGCTCCCCGGATACAAGCCCAACGATGCGTCCCTAGCAATCTCCCAATAATTGAGATCCCAAAATATGCAGCAGGACACTGATGATCTAACGTAATGTGCCGGGGTGACAATGTAAGCCTAACGAGGTCCACCCGACTTACTATGTGGCGATTAGGAGATTAGGGTGATTCAGACCCAACGATGCGAGCTGATTAGGATCTCAAGGCTCGCAGAAAGAAAAGGACGGTATGGCCGAAATTGCTCCTAGATTAAGAAACAAGACGGAGACAAACGTGAACTAAATCCAACTAACTGATGGGAGTAAAAGAGCATGACCGATCTTTTTTACACGAAAACAAGCCACAATCGAACTGAAGGACGCACTCGAAGCTCGCCTACTTAGTCAACAGAAGTAGATATAAAGAAGATGAACACACCATCTCTGGAACAGGTGTATTAGCCTGAGCTTTCGGTCACGTACAGGAGGTCATCGCCAGGGACTGTGAGAATGCGACATCAAATGAGCAGTTATCAGATCACATGTCGGAACTGCCCTCGCCACTACACAGGACAGACCGGACGACGACTTAGCTCACGAATAACGGAGCATAAACGGGCGGCCCCGAGAGGCGACCCGTTGTCTCAGGTCGCCACTCACACCCTGGAGGAGGGCCACTTCGTGAGCACGCGGATAGTAGGCGCGGGCCAGCAATAAGACAGGGCGAAAACTGTTGGAGGCCTGGGTGTCTGGCACCAACTCTATCAACAGACGCGTTGACATACCCCCCTGCTATCACGCGCTCCTTTCCCGCGGCCAAGAGGCGAGAACCAATTCCCAGCCAAGGGTGCACGCGGTCACGCCGCCGTGAGACTCAGCTTATCGCGAATACCACCCTCTGCACTCATATTCATCCTTCATGCCTTGACTACAAAAACTGCTCATTTGATGCCGCATTCTCACAGTCTCTGACGATGGCCTCCTGTACGAGACCGAAAGCTCAGACTAATACACCTACTGTCCCAGAGATCGTGTGTTCATCTTCTTTACAACAAGAACCTGGGATTTGCATATCCGCTCCCATCCGAGAAGTACATATTTTCCACAAATATGACCGGTTAGGCGGCCATGTGAGTCATCCTCACTCCCCCCCCCCTTCTCCATCTCCTAAAGGGAGTGACCACCAACAGTGTTACGGGCCAGGCTTCAATAAGGATTAGTGCAGTGACCTATATCGCGAAAGATCTCATTTGTAGTGATAAGACGTAATTCTTCGTCTTGGAGCCCCCATACAGCAAAGAATATTACCCATTTGAACCAAAGAGACGAGTCCCAGGAAGCAGTCGTAAGAAATGAGACACGATCGCTGTAACAGTAGCTTTAGTCACCTGACAGTTCGGATTCCTATTCGAATCCATCATCAGAGAAGATGGCAGATACCCGTTGACTGTACATATTCTTGTTCCCCCCAGGCGATATAACCACGGGGAAAGGTTGGGCAGGGAAGGAAGACTTAACGACAAACACAGAAATGGACCGAATCATAAAATTATCCATCAAAACGACAAAAGGCGGGAGAAGTCGGAAATGGGGTCGAAAGTCCACTGAGCAAAATATACATCTCGGCAGGGCCTCCAAGTAGCACTCTCTGAGCCCTCCAATCTGCAGGGGTCAATTGGTAAAGGCAAGAATCTCATCCAGAGGCGGTTTCCTCTTGCCCATTGGGTGATGCGATATTACGAAAACACCCGAATTGAAACTGTAAGGGATGAGTCTGGAAGGGGGATAGAGAAAAAGGAAAAGTGCATCAGCATCTGAGAGAAAACGTGAAAAGCCCGGACACAATTATACCCCCGAAAGAAGTTAAATCCACAAGGCCAAGGTCGCAATGACACTGCTTGTCAGATTCCACTTGGTTGGCGGGGAGTCAGTGCTCAACATCAAAAGTTTAAAGATGCGCACAGAACTACTGGCGAGAACAAAATTGGTGAATTATAACAAGGAGTAGGTCAGGAAAAGTAGAAACATGTCTAGTAGAGAATTCTTACAGCCCCATCCGGCAGAGCGTCAGCTATGACTGAATGGATTTGCAAGCACCAATACTCACCGGAGAGCTAAGAGTACGCCCACAAAATCCAACCTTGAGGCTTGGAGCAGCTGCCGCTTAATTCAAGGGAGGTTTTCGTCGGGAGAGAAGTTAGTTGCGTCTGGTGACGGGTTGGAGTTAATCCGAAACTCCAAGAGAAAAAAACGGTTCTTGTTCCAGGTATCGGGTGCCCTTTTTCGTGTTTACAGAGTGAGGTTCGGCCACGCGGTTGAACCAACAAGTAGATGAGGCAAAGGGATGGATTTGTGATAATTCGGCAACCGCGGTCACATTCAGTCCCTTCTGTCGCAACAAAATAAGTCGGTCTAGAGGCCGCACAATTCCCCACTGACTGTAATCCAGCCCACGCATAAGCGGCTGCTACTCTTACGGCAGTGGTGGCTCTCACTAATTGCGACAAAGTAAAGGTTCAAAAATACTACTACTAGTTGGACATAAAGCATGTCTAGGGGCGAAGTTCTGATAAAAAAAAACTATGGTCGGGAGCGCAGTACGCGTATCAAGATGTAACCACCACTACATCTTAACATGGAAGCCAAAGACGCCTCATGGCAGTGTCAGTGGGCCGGGCTTGCTCGGTATTAGACAGGGAGCCCTGAGCTAGAGTTATTCCAAGAGTGCTGATAGGATTTGGCCGAGACACGGTCCATCGCGTGAAATTTAGCACCATGTCTAACTAGGACGGCCCGGGGCATGAACATGTTTTCACAGTATGGGAAAGCGCAGCGCTTGGTCGAAAGGTGCAATTTTTACGGCCAAAGTGTCAACAATGATGTTGTGTTGCAGTCCGTGCGAAGGTGTTCCACGGGACCAATGCGAGACCCGACAGATGGCAAACGGGGCCGGGAACTGACGATACTCCTCGGAATACTGGTTTCCTTACTTGCTTTTTCCTGACTCCCATGTATTTCGGTGGTTTCGTGGATTGCTGCCACTCTGTTTATGAGCTCGCCCCTATGTCTCACGATCCTACGCGAAGGACTGCCAGGATAACTGATCGGTGGTGAGGTTACCTAGGCCCAGCCGTTCTTCCGTCATCCTTGTCAATGTGCATGTAGAGCATCCATTGAACTTAACCGTCCTAAAGCATTGTATAATGTTAGGGAGCGCTCATCGACCGTTTTTTAGGGAACTCACTCGTTTCGTTGTCTTACGGGCTCTCTCTCTCGAGCCCAACCAGCAGCCGCACAGCGGCGCATGATATAGGCAGAATGGCATTACCGACAAAGACAAGGGAGACTGGAATGGCCATTTATGGCTTATTAGCCGTCGTCAGCCAGTCATACCCAACTCCGAAATGTGGAACACCCGAGGCCATTCCAGTCTCCCTTGTCTTTGTCGGTAATGCCATTCTGCCTATATCATGCGTCGCTGTGCGGCTGCTGGTTGGGCTCGAGAGAGAGCCCGTAAGACACGACGGAACGAGTGAGTTCCGTAAGAAAGATCGGTGAGCGCCCCCTATCATTGTATATTCCCGATTGAAACCGACCGGACAACGGGCCGGCGGTCCAGTGGTTAGAGGCGTGGACTTCTAACTAACAGGTCGCGACTTCGAGCCTCGGGTGCTCCACACTTCGGGGTTGGGTGTGACTGGCTGACGACGGCCAATAAGTCATAAATGGCCATTCCAGTCTCCCTTGTCTTTGTCGGTAATGTCATTCTGCCTAAAGTATTGTATGTTCGACAGCATGGCTAGTCTTCCAACAAGTGCCAAAATGCAGTCATTAGACTGCCAAAGTAATGAGTGAGGAAAATTGGGTTAAAAACCGACGCCCGACAGTGAGGACAAAAACTGACCTGTTTTCAATAACATCTCGGAATTCGGGCCTCACGCTAATCCAGTCACGGTACTGATCGTTGGAGATGACAACCGCATTTCGCTTGGTCGCAAACTCAAGAATGATGCTGCATCGGCGTGTACACCGGGGGAGGGGGGGGGGGTTGAATAAAAAAAGAAAAACGGATTATTTTCTTCTACCTCAGCAAACTTTAAACGCGAAACAAATTGTTAGAAGGGCTGCAAAAATGAGCCGAGAAAAGATGACAATGGCAAATCGGGAGATTATTAGTGTCGGGATGTAGGGAGTAGTGTGGGACTTTGTCCTGTGCCTATCAATTTTACAAGCGTCGCTTAAGTAATGCTGACGACGGGGCTAATAAGCCAAAAAATGGCCCTCCCGGCATCACTTGTCTTTGTTGGCACTCCTAATTCTTAAGTGAGTACAAATAACTAGGATCGTTCTCGGTCATCAGCGATCAAAACTTCTAACTCCCATTCGCGCTATGTTTACTATGGCCCGGTGTTCGCATTAAATGATCGAGATCAGACACTTGGAGGTTTGCAGAAATCCTGCGAGTGGCACCCAGTCAGGCGACAACTCATCCTTCCTTCCTCCGTTTGGTCAGAGATATCTCAAACTCCGCATCTCCTGACGGTGGCAAAAGTTAACCTCGGAGCGTCGGAAATAGCGTTTGGGAATGCTTGGGTATTTGCAGCGTCAGTGGATAGACACAGTGGTCTGGCGTGACCTCCATCTTTCGAAAAATCACAATCTGCAGATTATTGTACGCTGAGCTGGGTAAAACACTATGCTCAACACGGTTGGGATCAGTCAACTGACGGAGGGAGGGAGGTGGGAAGTGAAAATGCAACAACACGACCGAAATCACGTACGACCGTTCTGAGAGTGTAATCTATGTCGAGATGGGGGTAGTGGTGGCAAGATTGGCGGCATCAATAGCAGCGGCGACAACAGACCAATCAGTTATAGAGATAGCCGGACAGCAAAGACAAAAAGGGAAAAGCTTTCAGGAAGAAACAGCTGACCTGTCATCATCAGCGATTAGGGTCTCCTTACTGAGACGGCGACAGGAAGCGAAGGAGAAATATTTTGCCATTTCTGCTTCCGTGAAGACCGCGGAACAAGAGCCCTGTCGAATGCCATGAAGGACAATCAGGATGTCTTTATGGCCACGTCCTAAGAAGTAGTCCAGCGCACAACGTAAGTTCTGCGCATTGAACCCCGGTCTGGAGGGTGTTTGAAAAGAAAAGGGAGTTAGATGCTGGATAGTTAACCTACAGAGGAGTAATGTGTCGAAAGTCAGGTAGAACAACACAGCTCTGCGCCACTGCCGGCTATGAGTGAGTCAAACATAGGCTTAGTAGTGTTGGGCACAATCTTCTGCATTCTTTAGGCATAATAATCTCATTGGCACACACCCAGACCATCACAGTTCCCTATATTCGTGTCCTGGAAAGTCACTAACTGGCAAGACACTGGGTCTATGAGACCCGACGTCAATCTAGGATGTTCGGAGTTGCAAAAACTCTGAAAAAATAAGATGATTTGATGAAGTAGGCTGTTTCGCATAATTTTATGGCCAGTCAGCTCCGCTCAATCTCACTACGTAGGAATGGTAAGACTGTAGCGGCCCTACTATGGATGCCCGATGCGGCACTGCGCCTCTAGTGCGTACTTGCACGTACGTACCGGTGGCAGTCTGATTTTCGATTAATCACAGCTACCCAAACTGGCGAATCAACAACTAGACTGGCAAAGATGCCCTCGCTTAAGCGAAAGACCAGCTGGTTCGATCTGTTGTGTATGTGTCTATTCCGCAGTAAATAAGTTGGCCCCCATTCAACGTAGGGCTACGTAGGAGATGAGTTGGATTGTGAAGGAGACACGACCGCCTGAAGCTACAAATTCCTGCATTAATATAGGGCTCAAATAAGGACACGGAACTCGTTAGCCGGGCAGTGCAGAATACGCGCACTCCATAGTAAGTAGCATACACACACATGGGGGACTGTGGTGGCACGCATAGGCACAGGTTCACGCCAAGCCAGCCACTAGCATCCGGTGGCTGACAGGGCTCAGACAGCAGACTGGTGTAGGGGGTGATGGAAGAAAGAGTAAGGTCCACTTGGGGGATTCCGTTCCCACGGTACTCAGTGCGTACTTCTCACTATAAACAATCTGGTGGGTCTTAAAACCATCATGACGCGCTAAAAGTCGTGGCTTGGAAGGCAGCCAACTAACGGGATAACTCGGCTCTCCTCTCCGGACAAGGAGTCGGACTCCAGTGGGCCCTTCTTAATATGGCAATCCCCCTCAGACGGGATCCGAGCTGCACTCTGCCCCGTTTCCGTAGAAGCCTGGTTCACTGTGGGCGATCAAGGTCGTGCGTGGCACGTGTAGACGGGCCGTCCAGTTTTGTCAGCCAATGCCCGAGCCTGCCTTTGGTTGTCTCGAATATGAGTGAAAGACTGCGGCAAATGCTGCGCAGGTCTGCTTCCACTATAAACTAATTCTCACGCAACTCACCGTCCTGCACTTGCCACGGTAGGAATCATCGTTCGTGACAGTTGAATTGACGTGAATAAGCGCTCGACTGATACTGATAAAAATGAGTAGATACGGGATCCAACGGTCACAACGCTCTGTCTACAAGGTTACTGATAATCACCAACGTAATTATAAACCACGAATGGTCTAGTTATGCACGCAGTGTTCGCGCAACCAGTAAGTGTGCTCCTGCGGTTAGTTTTCAGGAAAAGGCAAATCTTAAAGGGACTCAGAAGGTACGTGTGACGAGGGGGAAGGGGGTCAGGGCCCGGAGTCGAGATTAATCAAAATATTGGTACAATGTGGGGACTCTTATTTTTAGTCAAACCCATTTTAAAACAAGCATGTACAGCATGTACAGCTGTACATGCTTGTTTTCAATTCATACCCGGGGAAAAATGTTTCAAACCCATTTGAGTCAGTCCTACTGACCCTTGTCGTCGTTAACGGTCCATTCGTGGAAACTGTCGAGACAAAGCACTTTCCCCACATTGTACCA
>CACRXP010000035.1:1845224-1869340 GCA_902702965.1 Spirometra erinaceieuropaei | reverse complement strand
TTAATAACACGGCTGGAAGGCTGTTTCAATTATGTAAACAACCCACAGCGAGCACCATGACAAAGCGAAGGAGAAAACAACGTCCGTGTGAGCTTGAGCTTGGTCTTCCAACGATGTCCACAGCAGAGTGGGGATAGGGAGAGTGACTTGGGCGTGACTTAGTTTATAGCCATAGTGTCTTCTTCTACGCCGCCTGGGCCTGGCGTAATGACGAAGTCAAAATGAAGAGGTACGGAAAAGGGCGCGGAGGGCTAGGAGGGTGAAAACCCGCAGTCAGGAGTAACGCCACACCTCGTAGTCCAACAAAGTACACTGATGAGGATTTTACAAAAGAAGAAGGTGGAGCGGCTCCGATCCCAACTGGCGTGGCACGGTCCTGCGTTTGGGTGTGCCGTCACGTCTCCCAGTGCTGGCATTCGTCATGGGTGCGCATTTCCTATAACACCTGCCGGGCCCCAACCTAACCCCTCCCCCGCGCTGGCCCAGCGCATTTATCGCGTGACCGACAGTTAGAAAGACCCGGCTGCGCGTTATAGGAAGGATCCGGTTTTCCCACGAAAAGGGGATGGGCGGCTCAGATTTCGCATGCGTGATAATGCCTTACAGACCACATTATGGGGGAGCCATTGGGCCTGACTGTCAACCCACCGGTAAGCCACTCCACACAGAGCTGACTGTGAGATATGAGTTGTACCGTCAGTTGGCAACCGCCCAAGCCACAAAGTTTATCATGTAATGGTAGATTCAGCGCATCAGATTTACTATAGTGAAGAATGCGCTGAAGTTTGATGACGCTACACCTAGAATATTGCTAATTGAGCATTGTAGCCTGACTTAACTAGTTCAGTCGACATTTATCCAGTTCTGGCACATACAAAGAGGTAGAAACATAGTCAAGACTAACTGACGACGCAGTGAAGAAGATACGTACCCTTAGGTTTACGGAAGGCTTCCACAAAGGCCGGCTCTTCGAACCCGTCGGCAGTTGGCAGACCAGTGTCAGGAAGCCCATGACCAGCCGCTGCCGTCAATGCCGTCGAGACAGAGGTCTCCATTTCCACGAGGAGATCGAAAAAGCCGGACAGGTGGGCTGAGCTAACAGCCTCAAGCTGATCGTAGTCGATTGAAAGACGACGACAGAGCTGTCGCAGCGCCTGTCTTTTGGCCTTCGCAGGGTGGGCATCTGATGACCGCTCGAGGTTACTCAGAGCAGTGCTCAGACGCCGCGTGGCTTCCGAGGGACCGCGCAGAATCAGAGCCTTATTGCCCCTCACAGTGACAATGACTCGACACCGCACGGCAAAGTAACGCCGAATCGTCTTAGTGGTGCAAAGTACCTGAATCTCAAAAGGCACCTTCAACACCGCCACCGATTCCGGACCTAGAAAGCGCAGGGCAAAGTTCTGCAAAGTAGTGCTGGTGGGTAGAAACGGTATGAAACCTACCTGCGCATTGCATAGTTCATCAGGTTTGGCACCACGAATGGTAACCTGCCTGGCATCCGAGCTCACCTCCACTTCTATGGGATAAATAAGTGTGAGATACTCTGAGAGCAGTTGGACATTTTCATTTCCGGTTGGGATGTGGACAATGGCTCGTTGAGTAGATGACGGATGCACCCCCTCCCGTGAAGTTATGACTGTCGGCGTTATGCTGATTTGGAAAAAAAGGCAAATACGAAAACGGGATAGGTAAAACGGTAACTTATGTAGCTGATGTGGACAAGAAATCACAATGGTTTTGGCCAGAAGATCACTCCTGTAACAATGTGCAAGCAATTTGCACTATTTTTTTAGTTATTTGTACGACAATGACGACCAGGTTTCGCAGCACACCTTTGGTCAGCACAGTGATACGAGGTGGAGGGCGGGTGTCTCAAATCGATGAGTTTTACTGACTCCCCATACAAGAAGCGACAAGGTATGCGCAGTAAGGAGCTTATCGGAAACTACAAAGCGTCCTAGGCATCTAAACGCAGGATTCTCGTTAGGTACCTGCAAAGGGTCACAGGTCTGTTTCGGCTATTGTCATCGTCCTACAAAATAGGGTCCCACACATGGGTCGGGTGGAGCAGGGGGCTTAACCTGCACCGTATCCCCTGGCTGTTCGTCAGAATCTACGACTCGTGCCCCCTCACCAACAGAAACCAACAGAAACACCCCGAACCTCCGCCTTTTGAGTTGGATGCTGAGCACGGGGACTAGCACACTTCGACATGTGGAGGAAGTCGGTGTCACCAGCCCAAAACCGCACGATCATTGATAATGCTCAGCCCGCCCGTTTATGGCGTCCACATTGTCTGTCCTTTGGAAGTCCGGTTGCCCAAGGCACGGTTTTTCAGCCCCACTAAATCAACGATGGATGCCGTAGGTTGTAACAGTCGAAATATCGCGCCAACAGGAGAGCTGGACGCTCACGACAGGGCAACCTTTTTCTCCTTGCATCTGTCCTCGGACCTCTCATTTTCTTTTCATATTGAAATTCATTTTACCTTCGTCTTTTGCGTTCCTATTACGCACCCGAACCCCTAATCTGGAGATTATGAGATGCCCGAATTCTCTCGCCCATTCTGTATTCTCTCGTCACTTTTCCTGCTTTGCTTAGAAACTGAAAGGGTCATTCTAAAACGCGTCCTCCGAAAGCCCTCTTCTGCCGTCGGTGTTTCTTATGTCTTCTTAGTTGACATCACAACATGACGACACTTAACAATGTCAATCAATTTGCAGATCGAGTTTCGGATGATGTTGTTCATCCCCTTCACCCTTATTTACTTGCTGAAAACTCTTTCCATCTCGTGCGCCGTAACTACTGACATATCACCTGCCGCACATCGGCATATCAACGTTTCGTATTACCTCTCCTGGCGGAATGCCTTACGGGAGCACGAGTTTGCTGTCCTGTGGGTTGTAATCTGTATTATATACAGGGTGAAGTTGCGGAGTTCCAATATTTTCGATGAGTGATCAAAGCGGATAGCTCTCCGCACTGATGGATGTGCAAACAGGACGAGAAAGAAAATCACGTCGGCTCCATGTTTTGGCAAGCGCTCCCATACGTCAAGAACGTCTAGGGAGCCATCAGGCGCCTTCTCACTCCACTTTGAGTTGGAATTGCACGGACCAGATGCAACTGTGAGGCACCAAATAAATGGGACTGAAAGGCGTCGTTTACCGGATTTGCTGCAATCGCGGGCAAAGCACCTACGTGAGGTAGACTGGGAGATCTCAGTGGACACGAACAGTCGAGTATGCAACAGCGGTGAGATGAAAAATGATGTACACGATGGGACTCGGTCGCACCTTCCAAGTATGACGTGGACAAAATTCTCGAGAGTGGTAACAACAGCGTGAGCCGCGGGTTACTCGAGTCATGATTCTCCGGTCAGCAACCGCCTAATATGCCCAATTAGCCCTCCCCCACCTTACCGGTTCGACTTTTCCTGGACAGGCTAAGTGGCCACATAGGGGGCGCACGAACGAACACCGCTTCCAATGACAACACCAGCGGATTAAATTACTGAGTCATTATCTTGTCAATAATTAACACCGGGGGATGGAATTGAGGAACTTAACGACCCGGACGGCGAGTGAACAATCATCACACAAGTAAGAATATCAGCGACGAACGTGTGGGCTGTTGGTTATGGTAAGTAAGTGGTTCGATGACAACTGCGTCATACAAGTACTGCAGCCCTCTTGCGTCCATCACTCCTGTCTGTAAATGTCTCTGATAATGGGTTTGAGTGAGAATCCGAGGCGCTAGGCGCAAATTTTTGTCACATAGATCATGCCTTCTTCTCAACAGCTTCCTCGAACTGTCCTTTCCACTTGCATCAAATCCCAGGTGTTCCACACTTCGGGGTCGGGCATGACTGGCTGACGACGGCTAATAAACCGGAAGTAGCCATTCCAGTGTCCCTTGCCTTTGTCGGTAATAGCATACTGCCTGTATCATGCGCCGCTGTGCGGCTGCTGGCTGGGCTCGAGAGAGAGCCCTTAAGGCACAACGGAACGAGTGAGTTCCGTAAAAACGATCGGCAAGCGACCCTCAACCATCGCTCATTCCCGATCGCAGCCGACAGGACGAGCTCCTGGCTCAGTGGTCAGGGGCGTTGAATTCCTAACCAACAGGTCGCGGGATCGAGTCCCAGGCGTTCCACACTTCGGGGTTGGGCATGACCGGCTGACGACGGCCAATAAGCCAGAAACGGCCACTCCAATCTTCCTTTTCTTTGCCGGCAACAACATTCTGCCGAAAACCAAAATGCTATTTTAAACTGCTTCCTGGAACTGTCCTTTCCACTTGCATCGAAAACCAAAATGCTGTCTCGAACTGCAAAAGTGTCGTTTCCCCAAAGATAGATTCAAACGGACGATCTTTTCATCTACCGCTGTGATACCAAGTGCTCAATCCCAGCAGGAAATAAACTGCAGCATACAACTTACGCGCAAAATGCCCTGTTGGTTCGCGTCGCAAGGTTTAGTAGAAGATAAAAATTAAATAGTATAAGGTCACAGTTAAGGCCGCCCGAGTCTGCAGATATGAAACATGCAAACCCTTGAAAAAGAACGTTGGTGGACAGCTGGTGCCTGAAAAAAATGGACGAAAGTGGTTGGGCAGGGCCTAGGGAGGATGATGGAGCTAACGTTCTCCGATGCTCGAGAATGGAACGACAACTGAACAACAACTGCCGAGGAACTGCCCAAGGACCAAAGATACGAAACACAGTACTTCGTGATAACGTGCACTCCGGAAGCGGTTTAACTGGCACTGATGCTGGCCGGTACGAGTATAAGGAAAACATTACTTTTATTGGTCTAATGATTAACAGTCCAGAACTACAGTAGGTGGTGACTCTCCTGAAGTGTCACCGAAAATATGAAACATGCATTCAGTTAGAAATTATTGCTTATGTGGGATTTTAACACAGATATATTTGGAGACGTGGTTTGTTATAAAATAAGTACGGAGAATGACGGTTTTGTGTATTTCTTCCAAAAAATATACTTAAACATATAAGGACATCAAAAATAGGCAGATAGACGAATACTACTTAATCAGCCATTTTTTGAGCGTGACTTTTGCAGGCGGTCACAAAGAAACGCATTCAGAGGTCGGCATCTTGGCGTGACTGAAATATCTTATGATTATGTCGCACGACAGTTAATATTACAGCCCCACCTCCGTTATCCCTTCTAATCTAAAACACAGTTCGGAATTTCGGCTAATTTTTCATAAGATGCGCCACCTACTGTATTTTGGTAATTGCGCATATGACTTTATCGTTGGAATGCTGGGAATAATACCTAGATTTTGGGAGAATTCCAGGGAGCGCATATGCGTGAATGTAGAATACAATACTACCGTCGCGAATAGTAACATTGTGACTACGCACGACCGAAACTTGCCCTACTTCCTTCATAGTAACTACTATCACGGTACTAACGTATGACCGACCGTGCGTGCGATGCGTGCTAGTTTGGTCATTCGGTGAGGCAGATGTCCGTCGCTGGATAGACGCCTCATAGACAAGCGCATGACCACGTATTGTGTCAGTACAAACGGACTACACACACTCGCATACTGCGACAAGTCATGCTGACTAGCACACGGTGTGTGACTCGTCACATGAGTGGATGCACGACTGTGTTGACGGCACGAATGAGAGTTCGTGTGCACAGGCGTAAGCTATACTGGAGGCTGATCGGCACCAATCTACATGATTTACGATGGCTGCAGTTGCACTGGCGTAGGCATTCACGAAAGTTTGTTAAAATGACGTGATAGTGGTAGGGGCTGTGGAAGGCGAGTGCCAGAAGGGAGGCACTTGTATTTGCATTTGGTACGGCTCCCATCATGACTGATCGAGTCTGCCTCCATGATGTTGCGGATCGTACTTTTCCAGGCGTGACGATCCGCGGCAGCAGCCCTGGACATCCCAACCCACCCTCTTCGCCAACGACGGAGACCGAATACTGGAGGTCCGAGAATCACTTCCGTGTTGTAAGGGGCTGTGTCGACCTAGGTTTTGAGTTTACACCCTCTTCGATACCTCTAAGTGGATAACAGCACCAGATCGTGGGCCGCAACACTGATCTCGTGAGATGGCAGGCGAAGGACGTGTCCAAACCATCGCAGCCATCTTTCTTGAATGGCCCGAGATCTCTTTGCAATGTTGACGCAGCGGGCGCGGACCGTCTCATTTGAGACGAGGACGGTTTGCTTCACTCGAAGGATGTTTCTCAAACAGTGGCGGTCAAAGACTTCCGGTTTTGCTCATCCCGGATTTCACAATCGTACAGAAGGACTGATCAGACGGATACTTAGTACGTGCGAGTCTTCGTGGCGATGGAGATGTCGCGTGGGGTTCATAGACACTCTCGAAAACTAGAGAAAACCCGGTGGGCTGCATCGATTCGGGAGGCAATATTGACCATACTCTGTTTATTCGGCAGCAGCCCTGCCCCGATATATTTGAAAATGTCTCTACCTCCAGTTTAACAGCCATTAATCTCGAGAGGTGCCTTCTCCTACTCAGGGATGCAGTTCGAAAAAACTTTGGTCTTCCTAGCGTTTATGGATAAACCGACAGATTTATCGACCTCATTCCCTCGTGACACGATAGACTGCTTGAAACTGGTAAAGTGATATCACCAGCGAAGCCGAGATCAGTCAGCTGGCGGTCAGGCGGAAACTCAACACCGTCATCTTCGTGTGAGGCGTTCCTGAGAATCCAGCCAATAGCGTAGCTGAGCAGAATGGATGACAGGATGCTAACTTGCCGAACGCCAGGCCAAATATCGAACGACTGGGAGAGATTCCTATGGACAAGAACTCGCGCGGTGGCTGAGCGTCAGTAGGCCTTAATCATGGCGATAATTTTGACAGGCACACCATCTAGTTCCATTACTCGCCACAGGGACCCACGATCAACGGAATAGAACGCAGCGGCGAAGTCAACAAAACAGACGGCCGTCCGTTATTGTAGCTGTGGAGGACTTCGAGAACGCGCCCAAGTAAGAGTGTCTGGTCGGCGTATGCCCGCCCAACCCGGAATCTAGCCTAGTTAAGCCTCGTTTTAGAGCCCCGTACAGTCAGAAATCACCTGAGAAGGACGAAGGCGAAGACGACGTCATAAGGAATGACCTCATCACTCCACGCTTGCTCAAACACTTCATGGAACATGAGCGAAGGGATGTCGGTACAAGAGTTGTAGATTTCAGCAGGAATACCGTCCTCTCCGTGTGCCTTGTTGTTGCGCAGCCTTTGTATTGCACCTCAACTTCTTCCGAATGGGGGATCGCATGACACCGCATAGGTTGGAGGATAAAACTCCGCTGCAGAGGAGGGTATGATGAGTTGGTCACTGAAGTTGAGAAGGAGCTCAAGGTCTTCATGACAGCTATCGATCTTGGTCGTGTTGTCGGCAATAAAGCGTCATTCGCATCGTGGACGGAGTCGCTTAGTGTCGAGGGCTTACCAATAACTTCGCGGATAAGTCGCTGGAATTTTCGATTGTCACCAACAGTTGAGGCTTGCTCTATGGAGGTCGCAGTTTCAGCCCAATATTTCCTCCAGTCACCCCCAGTCGATTTTGCCGTCATTTTTGGGAGCAGACAATTGCAGGGTTCACTCGCTGATCCAGTCACTGCGGCGTCGTTGGGTGTATCCAAGGCTTTTCTCAGCTGCCCCATATGCTAATGACCATTGACTACTGTCTTCTCTGTCGACTAGGGTGGTAAAACAGTACCGGATTTCTCTGCTCAGGGTCAGGCTTGGCAACAAAACGTCTTGTGCGAGGCGCTTTGGATACAAAGGAGACATGAACTTTCAAGTGTGTGCGAACGAGAACATGATGTGTCCAGTAGACCTATTCATCTTTACGGGACCGATTATGTGCTTTATAACGTTCATCGTATTAGGCAGATGTTATTACTGACAATGATAACGGAGACCGGAGTGGCCATTTCTGGCTTACTAGCCATCGCCAGCCAGTCAAACCCAACCCGGAAGTGTGGAACACCTGGGGCTCGATCCCTCGACCTGTTAGTTAGAAGTTTAACGTCTCCTTCTTAATGTGGCCTTTACGGCACTCCCACCTAGAGGGATCCGAGCCGGGCGTTTAGAAGCGGCCCGGGCCGCGCCAGCCACCTGCGCCCTCTCCCACCCCCGGTCGTCTTGGCTGCGTCTTAACACCTGTGGGGGAGGAGGAGAAGGTGTGGTAGATGCCGTGCAAGTCTACAATCACTAAAAAAGAAACCCCGCACAAGTCACCGTGCCCGCTCTCCCCTTGCTGCAGGACACACGGTGGACATCGTCGGTCACGACGATCGAACTGTCAGGTAGGAGGCCGCAAATGGTACCCCGTTCAAACTGATGGGATAAGGAGTGAACTGCAGACTACTTCACCAGCGGAGTTATAATAAAATGGCAGAAGAGGTCGAGTATTTTTAGTAAATTTATCGAGCAATTCACAAGCAGCGGACAAAAAAACACCAAAAGACGAAAAGACAGCAGTAAGAGACTTGTGGCCACCGAGTATAACATAACAGGCAGTAAGTCAACAGACCGCAGAGAAAACGAATTAGAAAGCATTATCTTCCCCACAAGCAAGAGCACGTTAGAGCAAGCACAGACGGCAGGATTTACCACATTAAAAAAAATTGTGACTACTTATCAACTGTTTTCCGTCACTTTGTAATATATATAACGAGTAGTGAATGCACAGGAAGTTGGATTCGTCCAAAGATCACTGAAAACAGCAAGTTCGTTATTCAGCACATACAGTATGATAGACGAAAGAGTTTACTTAGAGGCGTGATATAAAAAATTCGAAAGAGACGATGACGCACAGAATGCGCGGAGTGTCTACTTGTTTGTATATCTAAGGCCTCAAGACTTATGGAAATTGCAATGTGTACGTGAGCTGCTTCCAAGTAACGCAACGTTTGAGCTGTTCGTGCACAAGCGGATTACATGTAATATACATTTGTGTAAGGTACCGGAGTACTTTTCTGTGATCGGTAATATCCACTAAGCGTCTTATGTTAGAAAAAGGGAGGATTGTTCACCCTCATTTTAAATGTCAACTAGCAAAGTGGGCTGACAGCTGGCTGTCAGTTGTCCCTGATGGCATTTGGTCGCTCAGGGATAAACATTAGCTAGCCCGTTTGACTTGCGGGCTAGTGCAGGGCCAGTAACCTGACTGGCTGACAGTGCTCGAGCTGTGCGAGTAAAGGAGCTTTTCTGCTAACCCCCTTCTTGATGTCCACTCGACTGCATTTTGCACGTCACGCCTTGGGGTCCCTTTGCGCGTACACACGCATGCAGGGTGCATGCACGCACTTTGTCCGGAATTTAAGCCGCTGTCTGGCGACATAAATCGTTTCGGGCTACAACGTCCTCAACTCGTCCGAGAAGGCGCGTCAACCTACTGTCCCCCTGTGGACAGTGTCCGCTAGGATTGCTGAAAAAATGCAGTCAATCGCAACACTAGCCTGCGACCGGGCTAGCCCTGGGCGAGTACAATGTTATCAGGGGTTTTCGCTTTCACTGAAGGTCCCAGTATCCACGAGCCTATACGAATTCATAGACACAAATTTATGCGGCGTGTATAGGCAAGACGGCATTCTTCCCTTTAAATGATCGCGTTATGACCAGCTCGTCTCGACAATTGTCGAGACACTTAAGTGTCTATATAGACACACTGAACTCTATGTGAGTCCAGCTCGTAATTCAGGAAATCCTCCGCCTCATGCTTGATTTTAAGGCGAATATTAACAAATGATTTCGAGTAGGAAAAAACATGTAGCAGTTTAATTGAGAGAGCCAGCAGAGGCCAAGACTAACCCTAGGGAGGCCATGGGCCCATCAACCACATATGAGCAACCTTGCCGGAACCTATACAGTGCGCGCGCTTCGTCTTTATAAAAGTTCCTCTTTTTAAATCTACCAATAGTTTTTTTGACTGTAGTTAATTTCAATTATTCTACATTTGATTCGTTTTCTCCCAAGGTTGTTAAATCCGATAAGCTCTTTAACTACTTTAGTTACTTCAAGTACTTTAATTACTGGTTAGTTTGGAAATTTCTGACCTAAACTCCGTAATTTTACTCTGAAACTCTTTTATCCAGTGCGGATACTGCATGTGGGTCTTTCGACAAATTCGGTAAGATTAGCATTATATGCGAAAGCACCTATTCGTCTCTTTTGAGAGAGAGAGAGAGAGAGAGAGGAATGCTTTATTTTGAAAATAACATTCTAAACTTTCAGCAAAACCGGTTCTCCAGTACATAATGATTACCATAAAGATTAACAGGTATTGGACAGGTGGACTTATTATATATGAAGAAAAAAGGACTTTAAGGTCCAAGATCGAGTTTTAGTTTTTGTTTTTCAACATCTTTGCAGGTGAGATACCGGGCTAGAAATGGCAGTATGGAATTCTGATAAGTCGAAGTGCGGCAAGGGATGTGGCGGAAGCATCGACGCATGGGGCGTAAGGATTTCGCAGCCATTAACTCATTATGAAGGGGATGGACGGTGTCATTCAGAATTCGGTCAGCGAATTGCTCCACCGAGTTGAAGTGCCGCTGCACGATGATATCAACTAAAATATGATAGGAGACACCAGCAGCAGAGGCGAGCATTCGAATGACAGGTTTAAAAATAATTAGATCTTTTTTTAAGTAAAGCTGGAAAAATAGCCGGAGGACAATAAAGAATGGGCGGAAGAATACAGCCATCTTTGAATCGCCAGATTAAGGACTGGGGCGTCTGATATGAACGTAGACGACGAATGTAATAAACAAGTTTTTGAATTTTCGTTCAAAGGGTTTCCATATGAAGAGAGAAAGAGAGATTTGAGGACAAAGTAACACCTAGGTACCGTAAAGAGGATACCTCATTGGGAAGAATATCCAAAGGTTCAGGAATGGGAGAGGGTCGCAATCGAAACACACACTGTACTGATTTCTGATTGTTGAGTAGGAGTCCATTATTCGACAACCATGCGCAGACGTAATCTAAGCCATCCTTTAAAGACTGTAGGTGAGTCAGGTTTATGAGTGGGTGGCCTATGACCATGTCATCGGCATACTTAACATACAGGCAGTCGTTCGGCGATCTCAAATCATCAGTATGTAGAGAGAACAGATGAGGGGATAAGATGGAACCTTGTAGAACTCCACAATTATTTGGAATAATAGAAGATTTTCTCTTTCCCGACTGGACAAACTGAATGCGGAAGGAAAAATAATCTCTAAGCCAAGAAATAACCCAGCTTGGAGCGTCACACGCAGCTGCTTTGGTCAGGAGCAGTTGGCGCGGAATATTGTTGAAGGCGGATGAGTAGTCGAGAAAAGCACACGCATATGCATGGCATCCCTGGTCTAAGACTCTCAAAGCTGAATGGACAACTGAAGCAACAGCATCCAAGGTGCTACGCTTTGCCTTGTCTCACCTCCGGTTTCGCTGTCTTATTCTCCTGTGTGCAGATAAAGTGGTCTTATTGTGCGCCACATCGTTGCCTTCCTTCGGAGATCTCCGGCAACCGAAACTCACATCCAATCCTTGGGGTTCGACCGTAATTACTGATGACGCCCATCTTGTTTCCCATAGCAAAACAGACGTACGAATGATGAGTGGAACATGAATTTGTTCACAATAAATGCAATATTGAGCCGCGTCTACCGCATCCTATTCTTATTCGCCTACTTGTGCACGATGTCAAGACTGACCCCAGTGGACCAGAGGCGGCATCGGGTAAGTTGGCTGACAAAGCAAAACAATTCTCTTGTGCACTCAACGTACGCCTGGTCCGCGCGTAAAGGTCCAGAGTGTCAAAAAAACAGCAAAGATGGTGGCTCGGAATCTAAGTTGTGGACGCGATAAGAAAACGGCCGATCAGTGGTACCGACGATGGGGGAGTTGAGGGATATCATAGGAGGGTTTTAACAGTCGTCATTTCGACGTATTCCATCGTCGCTGATCCGCTTGTAGCCAAGTAGACCTTTTTAGTAGGTGAATGCTCGTAGAAGTATGGAAAGAGAGGATGGGTACATCAAGTTAGGTCAGGGGTTCCTGACACTGGTTCGTCAGTCGCAGTGCGACTGATCCTTATGGGCCGACTAGGCTGATAATTGACGTGAAAATGAGATCGAAATGCTCATACACCAGAAGAACACAGTCGTGGTGGAAAAAATAACACTCAACGTCAATCAAAAGACATGTCCTTTGATTGAAATTTGCCTGCTGCCAATAACAAACTTCCATTTGACAAAACGTCGTTCGATTTCTTAGCAAAATTCTCTGAATGGAACTACTTTTGCTAGCAGTAATACTAAAATAACTGAATTTTTTAGGAGACGGTTTAATGGTGATATTGTTTTGCAAGTAAATGCTCTTTCGTCCTTCCGCTTGGAGGATTATAGAGAATTCTCATCATACAGCAAAGTAGAATGAGTGGTTATTTTGTAAGCAGAGCTTTCGTCGAAACAGCAACTCCACGCTTTCCTTCTTTTTTGATCTGTGAGATCATATTGCTGATAAATGCAAGTTCCTATTCGTTAGACGGGTCTAAATGCTTTCTAGAGAAAGCAATGAAAAGGAAACTAAAATATACAGCTCTTTTTACGTCAACTCGAAATCTTGGCTGCGATATGTTGACGACACACTGGTCATTGCCAAGAATAAGTCAGTTAGATCTGTTCCAAACTAATTTTTACTATACCATCCCAGGAATCATGTTTGCTTTCTAAATAGAGTTTTGTGGATAACCTCCATTTTTAGGTGTGCCTTTACATCGAAAAACTGCGAATCACTTCATGCTTCGGTTTTGTCGCAAGGAAACGTATTCAGATGTCATGCTACATCCTGGAAGTAAGGATCCCGTCTCTCACATGTGGAATTTTGTCCTTGGCCCGTTAAACCGAGCCAAACCACACCCATCTGACGAAGAATGCTATCAAGCAGAGATAAAATGCCCCCAACAATTATTTTCCATCAACAGGCAGCCGCGCGACTTTGTGTGTCTGAACACGAAGCATCGTGAGCTAATACAGCAGGGTCTTCCAAACATTACGGCTGCCTAGTCACCAAAACCATTCACCTGTTAAACTCTCCCATATGTGGAAAACGCATTTTAGCTAACCGAAAGACAACTGAGAAACATAAGATGCAGCTACCTTACCAACCCGCAACTATCGTGAGCACACTGCTTGTACATCCTAAGGACAGGGCTGGCTACCTTGATCAAGAAAGGTGTTGTGTACATGATTCCATGTGTCCGTTTTTGTCGTCCCTTGTGGCTAAACTAGGAAATCAGCCTCAACCGGTGTACACGAATATCGTTTAGTAGTGAGGAGACGGTGGCCATGTAAACGCTGGACACCATACTCAAATCTGTATGGAAGAACACTCGCACTGTTGGCGCATGGCGAATTAGGAAAGACCGTGAGTTCCTAGAAGCAATTCACTCAGACGAGGCATCCATCAGCTGGCCTGTTGATCAAATGCCACGTGCATTTTTTCAATTGAATATGGGAGCGACCGCGGGCTTTGTTGAAATGATGACGAAATGAATTTGAGGCCCACTGGCACAGGATTCAGCCAATCACACAATCGCGTGTTCGACACGGTTAAATAACGGACTAGTTTTGTGCCTAACCAATAAGTTTGATGATGAGCTGAATAACCATTCACAAAAATTTGCGTACTAAAAGTTCATTTGTTCCCAAAGAATCTCACCCTTTCCAAAGTACATTTCTTGGGATGTCCATTTTCTAATTCATTTCTTAACATATATCATCATACATCCGAAGGTCCTTCAGCCAGTTTTCACGACTTTTCGATCGAAAAGACGTATTTTGTTGCCTTCTTTATACAGCGATTTCGACCGTGCGAGCCTACGCTCCGTTACACTGAAGGTTTTTAGCGACCTTGTCTCCTTCAATACTCATGCCGACGTCTTCCTCACCGCACTTCAGTCGACCATGGTCAATCTTTTCCTGTTTGCCGTCCGATTCCGACTACTCAATGCTATTATAAGTAATTACAAATAAATAATTTTATTTAAGACGCCTCGGGGCCATGTCATAGCAAGTAAAAATCAATATTCATATGAATTTTAGACGAGGTAGATAGAATCTGTACAAATGCAGATTATTATTATTAAATATGTAGTCCGTCAAAAAATGATGAGCGAATGGTAAGAGAACTATTACTCGATTTTTGCATTCAGAAAAGCTCCCACAAATTTTGGGTGCTGAATCTACTGATCGACTGTACCGTACCGATGGCGTTTGTGGTCTCTGAACACTATGGCCGGTCTCACCAGCTGTTCCTCAACGCCTCTACTTTGACTATCCCCAACTTCATAAAAGGAATTTGACGTCCGATAATCTCCGATACCGTGCAACCTCCCCCCTTCTTGACGGTCGATATTCTACCACCGCCGACAGTTTTTTTTTCTCCTGAGCTCTCCAAACCACAAAAACCACCATCAACTATATTTTTATGCCTTAAGCTCAGGAGTTTTTTTTCACTGCTGGCCGGATTTGTGTTTAATCGCTTCCCTTGACAATGCCTGTAAACTGGCATTAAATTAAAATTTATTTATTTATTTAACAGTGAGAAAAACGCCCTTAAAGATTAAAAAAGTGATTGGATTAACTTTAAAGGAGAAAAGAACTGACGCTCAAGAAAGGATAAAAATGCGGGCAGGACCGGCCTGCATGTGACAATGCATAACTGATTATAAACGGGCATCATCAGGGCAGAAAAAATATCATTCATGAAGGGGTAAGTTTGAGGGTCTGACAGGACTGGCCTGCGTGTGGTATTGTAATAAGGGATTCAAAACGGACGTTGACAGGGCACAATTCCGATACCTGATGAGGCCATTCGTGTCAGAGTGGCCGGACGAGAGGAGCCCAGACGCGATCGGTCACAGTCAACTTCTTGCCCTGCTGAGGAGTGCGCAGGAGAGGTATGACAAAACTGATAGTAGATGGCGAATATGGAGGGTACTGCCGTGAGCGTTGACAAACCGCTTGAGGCCGATGAAGTCGAGTAGAGGCGGCCGGATGCCGAGAACTTCCAATTTTACCAAAAGACATCTATCGGGCACATTGTCGAAGGCTTTGCTAAAATCTAAGTAGATAACTACCACTGACAGCCACTCATTACGAAGAAAAGTAATTATATTAGGAAAGATCAAGTGGCAAGTTTCGCAGAATCGTTCAGGTAAAAATCCCTGCTGACTAGGGCTCAGGAGCCGATTAGCTAGACAGAAGTCAAGAATTTCATTGAAATTTTTCTTTCAAGAAACTGTGCTAGAGACAGTGTTTTGTTCACGACCCGATATTAAATAACATCGGACAGAGATCCAGACTTGATGACGCGAATGATAATTGACGTTTTCCATGTTCCAAGAAAGGATCCGTTTGAAATATAAACCGAGAATAAATAACTCAGCAGTATGCGAAGGTCGGATGCTTGCATAATAATCGAAATTGGAATCCCGTCCGTTCCTGAGCAATGTGGGTATTTCAAACGACTTATGTGTTTCTCAATGAGAGCTGAGGAGACATCGATTGTACTCCGTGTCCTATCTGAAAGTGGGCAAAAGAGAGGGACTGGTTCGGACTCAATGGTAAGTTGTTTTGCATAGAAAGCACTAAACAACTCCGCCTTGTCAGTGTCATCGATGAGGAAGACTTTGTTATCATTTAGCAGGGTTGGAAGATCGTGACCACGCTTAGATGAGGACGGATGACGGAAGATGTTAGCGACGGATTTGCCAGGGTTCGGATCACTGAGGACAAGTGATTCTCTTTGCCAGTCGCGCACATGGTGCATCCTTGAGACTGTTTCAAAAATATATGTGATTGTAAAATGAACTGATAAGGAACTAGTGGATAGGTCACGCAGCTGCCGTCTCAACTTTTTTATTCTTTTGTGATGAAAATGAGGAACTAAGGAATCTGAAGAATCCGGCTTGAGATATCTACGGGGCACTAACTATAGGATGTCCTTGAGAACTTTGGACATGACATCACGAAGAATGGTTGTATCGCTACAGGAGAGGAAGCCACAACAATCCAATGATCCGATATAGTTATTTATTAAGTCGTTATCTGCACAATCATTGTTTAGGTAAGTTCGAACGGTGTTGCCCTTTTGTGAAAAGACAAGCGGTAAGCAATAATGAATTAATACGTGGTCATTGTCAAAGAGGTCCTTCTAGAAAGCAACAAAAAGAGGAACAATGTCATTGGTAAAGATTAGATGTAAAATTCGATTATCTCTTTTTGGAGAGCGTACCAGTTGGGATCAGTTAGAAAAATTGACAATACTTTGAAAGGGCTGGAATCTAGGTGGATAGATATTGGAAACCCAGTCTATTTCAGGAAGGGTTAAATCTCAGGTGATTGTTTTAACATCAAAAGCAGCTTCCGAAATTAATTTAAAGATTTCACAGAGTTGTGAATCACGACTGACTGAAGAATTTGGGGGATTGAAGATACAACCAATAATTGCCTTTCTTTGCGGCGAGAAAATAACAGATGCAACGCAGAAGTTTCCCGTGAATGAGGAAACACTCAAGCAATAGGGCGAGTGCTTTAGGTAGGGTTTAAGATAAGGAAGACAACCGCCCCCACGCATAGTCGTGCGGTCTTGACGGTTAAAATCATTGTCACCTATGAGAATGACAGAGTCGGGAATTTGGGAATGGGCCTAAAATTCTGTTACACGTATAATATCAGGCGTCATTTCGGGAGCAATGGCTCTGATTTGGGCCATCTTGTTTATAACAGACCTGGCATTCAATAATACAATATCTAATGTGTTTCGAGCAGCAATGATATTGTCGGCGGTATTTAAAAAATTTGGAGGCGGATATGGAAGCTGTGAATTAATGATAAGTCAGTCAAGTCAGTTTAAGTCATTTTGTTAATGGAATGAGGCTTTCGCCCTTTAGCTCCCTTTTCATAACGATGAAGAGAAATAGAATAATCAATTACATCAGCAAGTGCGGAAATTCAAAAGTTAGCGGTAAGTGTGAGCCAGGCGCAAACTGCCGCCGCTAAAACAATCCTGATTATATGTACAGTAGTTTCTCAGCAAATGAGCATTTAGTCTACACATAAAGGATTCGACATTTTCGGAAAGAACCACCGCATCCGGAAGTCCGTTCCAGGCCCCAATGACCCTCTGAGAGAAGGCGTCCTGTCGGACGTCCGAATGAACCAGCTTCCTCCGCAGTTTGAAGGCATGACCACGCAGACGGTCAGTCCAGGCCATTTCGAAGAATTTATCAAAGTCTAGGGCGCACGTACGGCATCTGACAATCCTTTGGGCTTGGATAAGATCGCCGCGTAGTTGCCTGTAATTGAGAGGAAGCAGATTTATTTGGGTCAGCCTGGTTTCGTTAGGCAGATGATTGAGATTCTTGACCACCTTCGTAGCCATCGCCTGTACTCTTTCTAGTCGTTGATAGTCTTTCTTCAACCACGGTCGCCAGGCCTAGACTGCGTACTCTAAGTGAGACCGGACGAATGCCCTATAGGTTTTCCCGAACAGCTTTTTATCGATCTGCACGTGTCCTCGCCTCAGCGCAAATAACACCCTTGTCGCAATTATGGCTGCCCTTTGACACTGTGATAATGGTTTCAGCGAGGAGGTCATTAGGACGCAGAGGTCTTTCTGCTCCACAACATTTGAAAGGGGCTGAACAGCGATCTCGATGGGTCAAAATTGTGTCAAACTCGATTTATGAAAATAATTTGACTAAGACGGATGGGTGTTTGCTACGGGAGGACAAGCGTTTAGCACAGGCTATTTTGTAGTTTAAACCACATGAATACAGGAAATGTATCCCAACATCAATTGGCCGAGCAGATCGAGGAAGATTTTTCAACAAAAAATTGTATGCACGCTTTGTCTATCACTAGATTCACTGGCGATCAGGTGAACAACTGAGTCAACACGCTTACATTCTTCAGAGGGATATCGGAGATGTATCCGTCGAGTAATTTTCTAAGACTTGACAGCAGACTGCCAAACTTTAGCATAAAATCATTGCAGTTGTCAAGTGCAGACAGATTAATCTGCCTATCAGTTACAACGGTTGACGGCTGACTAGTTATATCTGCTAAATTAGATTTAGGTAAGCTTTCTGAAATAGATTTAGTTAAGCCTTCTGACTTAGATTTAGTTAAGCCATGCCTACGTACAGAGGCCGAGGGCTTTCGCCGACTTCTATCTGGGTTGCCAATTCCTTCCACGCTGTTGGACAGTGATGAAGGAGTCTCACGTGTTTACAGTTACTCCGCAGATCGATCGCTATTTTATATAAGGGGCATGCTTTATCAACTGACGCGCCCGATAATGTGGTACTTATCGGCGATAGGCCGTGCTGACTGACATCTGTGTTGACTACCGAAGTACGGTACCGTCCCCTTATGGACTGCAGGGACTTTTTTACAACACCCACGTCGTATTCCACGGTATTGATGTTTAAACCCTCCGTTTTCGCAGATGCTTCCACCACTGCTACCTTATTTGACATTGTTTGTAGATGCGTTCTGTTTAAAATAGACTTTTAGTTTTTCTAATCCTCCGTTTAAACACCTTTGGTGTACGCCGATTTTCAGGTTGTTTTTCCTTTGCTCGTTTCTTACATATTATGCAAGCAAGGTAACATGTTTACTAAGCCTTTACTTACAACTTATCTTGATGACTGTACGACTGAGAATGTACACTGTCCCTCAGATGTACTGCGTTGGGGAGTTTTTGAGTGAAAAAAATGGTAGGCGTCGTAACAAGCTCCTGGTTTTTCGACAAATCTGTGTAACCAGGTTAAAGTTTGGTAAACAACACACAGCTATTCTAGAGGGGAACGAACGCCGGCCACAGGACACCAAAGTCTGTCCAGAAAAGCTTTTCATTACCACAACCACAGCCATGTCATAGCCCCTTTATAACCCCTTAGCCCTACGGAGATCGAGGGAAGGTTAGGGCAGGAGGTTTGCTAGTAGGTACAGTGAAAACAAATTCATACTTGTCTCTTACAGTCAAGGAGTTTTAACCGCGCCCTTAAGTACCGAAAACGTTAACAAACCACTCTGGAATTGTTGGTAGGGACACGGGAAAAGGGCCCAGCAGCTGTCTCAGCGGCAGACAGACAATATGTTATAGGGGAGGCCGTTAAGCGCTTTTCTTTTGGATTGAAGTCTCAGTACAATTCTGCTAGCCAAAATGCAAGGCCCGTTTGAAGCTCAGAACAGCTGGTACATGGGAATTTCAGGCACGGAAGTCCAATAGGTATATCAGCTAGTTGCCCCCTCGGAGTAGCAGAAATGGCTGCCTTGCTGTAAACACGAACACCAATATATTCAAGTAGGTTCAAAAGATCCCGCTATTATTCCGAGAGCTAAGCTGTGCTTTAGGCGTTGATACCATTAAAAATAAAAGGCCGTATCCCTTGTCGCTAGTTCGCTGTACCAAATTGGGAAATTTTCCAGGAAGTTCAGGAAAATTTCTCCCTATAGCTGTATCCATCATTTAAAAAATACTACAAAATAAGGTAAGACATAATCTCCACGAAGTACTGCTTACGAAAAAATAACTGAGCCGACCTCTCCGTGTCCTGATTCTTAAGATTCATTCTGATTTTGTAGTCGATTTCTCTGATTTTCTTTGTTTTTTCATTCTGTTTGCTTGTCAGGCCGTTGGTCCTGTGGCTGTCTTCGTCACTTCTGTCGCTAGAGCGGTGGCCAGGTCTCGGCCGTGTTTTCGCCCATAGGATGACGATGTCAGCCTCAAGGGATTTATTTAATTCGGTGAAGAGTAAAGTGCGGACATTTAGGTAATTTGTGCTCTTTTAGATCTACGTAAACTTCCCCCGTTTTTTGTGTTTTCGGCTGCTTTTAAAAAATGGAAGCTTGACTTTCCTTCCCGAAGTGTATTTTCCTTATACGACTCGTAACTTTCTTTACTGACCTCTCAACAGTTTATCACCAATAAAGATTTGCATCCGTTATTCGTTTAAGTTGCTTTAATAGCGTTCGTAACGCAATTTCGGCAGTTTCAATGCTCCTAGTTTCCGAAGGATTTTGTAATTTTACATAGGGTACATATGTACCCTTGAACGCTGTTCTTCTTCCGCTGCCGTCTATCATCCACGTTTAAGATACTAGCAAACAGTAATTCTAGGCCTTCTTTTTTGTTGCGCACCCTGAAATAAGGTCCAACGCATTGTAGACTTGCTGTGCGGACTCGTTTATTTCGGTGTTATTGCGGATTTCTCCTGCTGCCGCCCTTCTTCGCGTTATAGAGCTCCACTGCCTTAGCCACATTCTATGTTATCAACTCCATAAATTGTTCTGAGTTCCATTGCGGAGTGACCGTTGTCGCTCTTTACTCCTGGGCTGCGGATGCCATTGTCTTTTTTTAAAAATAGCTCCCCTTGAGTCCGTGTCTATTTTGCCTATTTTGTGTCTATTTTATTTTTTTTCTCATGCATGCTTCCATTATTACTATATTTTGAATACTTAGGTTCGTTTCATCAAGGCAACAAAGCAAATAGTATTTTAAGTCTCCTTTGTTGACTGTTCACTAGTGACGTTTTGGTTGCACCATTGATGATAATAATAATAATTGCGACGACGATAATGAGGGCGTATTTTACGTCACGCAGAATCGTTCTGATTTTGGAAATGTTAGGGATTCTAATGGAGATGATCTCGCCGATGTTTATGATGATAGCAAACGTGCTGGCGGCGTCTATGGCGAAGTTGACTACGCCAATAGTAGTTCTGGCGCCCTATGCGTTTTAGCTTTTCCTAACCTTGCTACAACCCTTGTCAGTTTTCGATAATGCCTACATTTTGGTCTTCCGCATTCTGGGGTGTAAGGCGTCAGGAAAGTAGCCCACGGTATGATTTAATTGGTTTAACTTGTAGATGCATCTCTGTAGTGACCGCCCTGTGGAGTTATTTTATTCCGTACTTCTGGTTGTTGAGACCGCTTCTTGTAAGTCCTGAAAATCTCCACCGTTCATATGGCGTCCGACATGGACGAATGAATTCTTTATGGGAATTTGTTCCACTTGTTACATGCTGCTATTGTCGCAACTACTCATTTCCCCTTAGCATGGTAGGCAGTTCCCAAGGGAAATGCTGTTGACTAATCCTGTAGAACGCTGTCAAACGGCCATAATGATGGAGGGCTAAGGACGACGCATCCCTGCCATTTTAATATCCTTCGCATTTGTCGACGTAAGAATTTGTGCCAGAAGAGGACAACGTTTTTCGCAGTAGAAACTGCGGACTCACATCCATTCACTTGTTCGTCTGATACTCGGTTTAACTGTGAGGTATCCACCGGTCAAGTCTTCCTTTATGGACATCGCACTTAGGTGGTTTTACACGTCAAACTCTTCCGCTAAGTCTGAACAGGTCCCTTACGTATTGACATCTGCATTTCATTCAAGAACATAAATACGAGACTAGGGGGATCGCCTACAAATGGGGTGTCAATTTTCGCATCGCTGAGCCTGCGCTTCACAAACCGTCCTCACTCCGTTGTTTCTTTCGATGTGCTCTCACTAAAAGTTGTTTGTCTCGCGAACTGCTGTCAGTTTGAACTCATAGATTACCCTCCAATAAACAGTAGTACCTTTCCACATCAGGTTGGCCCAAAAATTGCAGAAAAGTTCAGCATTAACTGTTGCTGTAAAAAAGTAAACGCAGCCATTGTAAGCATAGCGATTTTTGTGTGGCAGAAATAAAATCGCATGTTAAACCCAGATACCAGAAAAATCAACGGAAACATCTGAAATTACATACTAGTAGTCCAAGGTGTTTAAGCGACTGTGTAATTCGCATATATTAAACCTAAACTAGCGACTGATCACGATTGAGTCAATTCATCTGCCGTCCTTTTGGCAGCGCTTACCACTTTAGTCTTGTCCGGATATGTTAATAGATGATCGCGACTGCTATGGACATCCTACACGTATTAAGTATCCCATGGAACTGCAGGCATAGTTCGTTCTATAATTCATTCCTGGAAATTTTTATCATGGCTCCTAGCGATGAATTCTTACCAGTCCACCAGCAAAGGCCGTGTTTTCGCTATCGCCTTTCTTGATGGTTGTGAGGTTCTCCAAATTTTATTAGGTTTTTGTTCCCGACAGACATAAAATAGACCATCAGCTGTGGCACAGTCTCTCCTCTCCGAATGTTTCGATGTTGCTGCACAAGCCTACTACACGTCGTCAAAATTTCACAGGCTTCAGAGATCTCAAGACGCGGATTGACATCGGGATTGGTAGGCGGACTGAAAACAAGTGTAGTTCGATCTTACGAGGTCGTTTGTTTGCCTTGTTCTCGGTCATATTTTACAGCTCGTTGCCTCCCGAAAAACCCGATTAGGTTTAACGCAATGAAGACTGGCCCTAAATAATCCATTTGAGAGGGCGTACGTCGTCTACAGGCGTATGGTTAAATTGTCATGTAGGTAACCCATTTTTGTAGTTTGAGTAGTTGTGCCGTGTCGCACACTTGGCAACTTGTTGATTCACCAGGTACAATAGCTAGTTCAGCTGACTTCGGCTTTTTCGGAATGAGTTATAGATGCTTGTGAAAATTGGGAAAATATACTGCAGATTTAGCTACCGGTCCCACCTGGCTTATCGGTAGAACCAAGGTCCTTAACTCGACGAAGCAGTCGTAGCCCTATTATATGACAGGCCAAGTTTGCTGTATCGTAAGACTGTTCTTATTCATGACCTAGAATATATTCGGTTTCTAGATCAATGAGCGGTCACGCTTGAATGTACTGATGCTGCGTAGTTACTAATAAGACTCGCCGGTCTGCTTACTTGACAGTGGACCTTCGATGAAGGTCGTTCTTCCATCTGCACCCGTGGACGCATCGGATAGCGCGACACCAGGCCACCTGGCAAACCGCGTCTTGTCGTAGCGCCTGTCCCCGAATATTACAGAATAAGGTCGACTGCTCTTTTACGTTCGCTTTCGGGGTTGGTCCCGCGATCATCGAAAATTGTTTACATAAGTCGCTCTAGGCGACAACAGGGGGTCAGGCAGTGGCGCGAGTGAGTCAGAAGTCGGCCGCGACTTTGCGCCAAGTCGGCAGCTCGTTAAGACGTTAGACATTTTTTCCAAGCCCTCTTATGACTTTTTTAATCTCAGCGTTCCCCCTTGCGATTCTCCTCTTGTGTCATGTTAACTTGGTAATAATACGGACTACTATGGCAACATCTGTGGCCTCCATTACCGAAATAACGCCTTTTTATCAACATTAATTCTTAACACATACCCACTTACAAATTGTACGTTTGCTTGTCCTAGGAACCCGGAATCCAGCGAACAACTGCCGCCAAAAGTTGCAGGAAGGCTGAGGACCGCCGACGACATGAAGCGATTCATTCACAAAGACAAGAAAAGCGCCGATTTTCTTACAGTAAGTCGCCACACATGTTCTCCTTGGTTTTTGAAGTTATCGATGTGTTCCCTCCAAAAATTTTTAGATTGCTTGCCCAGCTTGTTTAGCCTTTTTTGCAAATCCCATGGCAGTATATTTGACGTGCGGTCCCTTGCTATGGATCTCAGCATTTGAAGAGTCGAAGTGTTAGGTATTTCTCCAATTGATAATCCATATTCTTCTGGGGAAATTTAAAGATACTATATTCGCGGGACTTTAGCCGTAAGGTGTTAGTAGATTTTCCTTGAATGGCGGCAGCACTCGCACAGCGTCGTATTCTCGATCTACACTTTTAAAGTTTTCGCAAAACAGGGTAACAAACTGGACATGATTTTTTGCATCCTTGTTTTTGATTTCAGGTTTGTATGTGCGTTAAACATTGTTGTTCGTTTATAACAACACGAATTTGTCAACAGAGGTGACTTTCATCTTTCTTCCATTCTTTCGTGCTTTAGATCTCTCGCCCCAGCGATCAAGTGTAAGTCGCTGACCCCCTTTCCAGTAATATTCGGGCTCATTTTACCATTGCAAATTCGACGGAATTCTAATTACAACTGGCGATCCCCCACCACCACCACCACCACCACCACCACCACCACCACCAC
>CACRXP010000035.1:1832908-1845055 GCA_902702965.1 Spirometra erinaceieuropaei | reverse complement strand
ACTACTACTACTACTACTACTACTACTACTACTACTACTACTACTACTTACTATGGACTGAACAAAAAGGGGGTGGGACAACGTACGACGGCTGTTGCGTTTGCAAAGACGTCATGTCCAACTAAGCCCCCGAGGCACATGACACGCTTTCATTTGGGTGTCATCGGCGAAAGCATCTCAGCGAAAACAGCGCAACATTACAAAGTCTAGAATGTCAATTACAAATAAAATGGAACAAATCTGAAAAGAGGAACGAGTTAGTTGAATGGGTTACCTTGCTTTTTGCCTTTTGCATATCCTGGCACACTAGCAACGAACCAAATGACTTCTAAACTGCGCACGTCCGTGCAAACAAGGGGACTTCGCCACCAATAGGTCGAAATTAAGTGAATTTCCCTTCTGAAGAATTCAACCGGTGAACCGTCAAGCCTCGCTGTTAACCGAATAAAAATAATGTGCAGAAAACGAAGCACGTACTTAACATTACTAGATGATCTTCTTAAATAACGTTAGGAAAAGTTAGAGGATATTATTCAGAGATAAGGGGGAGAATGTATGCTGATTAAGAAGAGGGGAGCGTCGAAGATACTTGGTCGTCGACTTTCCATGACCAACTTGTGAATCCTTTCGTCACGGGAAACCAGGGAAGATATAGCAGCAAAACAATACCAAAACATTTGAAAGAGAGGAGGATTCGGGATGGCGCAATATAAGGAGATGAGCGCATTCCCAAATTCCGCTGAATTCATTTTCGGTTATTCAATAGCGAATGATTTTCTAGTTACCATGTAAGGACCCCTCCAAGACTGGGAGCCTGAAATCGCCTTTGGTGACAGAATCAAGGATAATGCCGCCATGTCTGCTACTGGATGGTTATAATGGGGAACACAATGATTGCCGTTGTCTATCAGTCTCTCGTCTACCTGCACATATTGGTATGATGAGTTTCGATTTTCCGCTTATCACACGACGTTCGACCGGGAATCTCATCTAGGCGTGGTTTTAAACGCACATGCTTAAGGAAAAAAACAGGACGCATTCTCATCAACCTTGCTAAAATGTAGCTTTCCATTCGACAGATTCACGCCATTTATCAGTATATCGCCCTAGTCGCGATAGCCCACCATTTATTGGTGCATTTACAAGTTAGCACTGTTAGCTAACCGAACACCAGCTGAGTTGTGCTTTCCGAACAGATCAAAACAAGAGGAGTAAATGTGTAATCGCAGGACCCTGCCCGTCGTCCAGAGTAGATCTTACCCACTTTTATTCATTTATTGATACGTCATTGCCAGTTCTATGTGACTCATGCAGTTGCCGTCTGCCTCAGATAAATTAAACTGAATTTGGGACGGACAAGCGCATAGACAAAAAGAACGCACATTAGTCATCGCGAACAGTCTCTTTTAGAATTTCTTGATCTAAAATATGTTCTGTCCGACATAGCATTCACTTAGATTTGCCTCGCGTAGCCACTAACGGCTCCTACAAATTTAACCGGCAAAATGACCCGTCGGGCGATAATTCTCACATTTTCTCAGTCAGACACCCTGGGCAGCGTACTTTCCTCCTACTGTCCTAGCCGAATCCTGAACCTTTCACTATAGTGTTTCTACTGACAAAATGATGTCATTGGACTTGTTCAAGAATTGTCGCTAATTTCTTTTTGAAGGTAATCAAATTTTCAGGTTGCGTAGCCTAAAAATTCTGGCCGGCGCTGGGGTTGAAGAACCACGACCCGTCTTAGTTTAAGACTACATCCCAAGCGTTTGCTAACTTGCCACGTTACTCTGCCTGTTAGGAAAAAGTAGTTAAACCGATGTATGGGCACCCAGAATAGTTTCGCTGCTCAGCCGTTTTACAAGCCCTAACCGAGAATAGCTGAGATTTACACCACTGTCCAGTGCATCATCAAGTTTAAAGGTTTGCCAGTTGGTCTATATGCCCTGTCGCAAATCGACGAAGAATCCACGAGAGGCCGTCATGCTAGCCTCCCTTGTTTTATCGAAATGACATTTGGGTATCGCTCGTTGACACGCTGTGACCTGCAAGAACCCTAGCTCGGAACTCCAAGTTAAAGTGGAGTTTACTGATGGGTTAGTTATGCCCAACGGAACTAATCTTGAGCGACTTGCCACCATTCGCCATACAGTGATGTGGCCCAGCAATCTAAACTAAATAACAAAAAGTTTCTGACCGGTCAAACCTAAGAATACCACACTACCATCTCTTAGACGTTTTCTGCAAAAAATACTCTGAGTCCCGCCTACGTATCGCTCTTCCCGATTTCACACTTTCCTTGCTTTTACCTAGCACGCCCATCCAGGATGCCGCAGTTGACGCGCTTCTCGCTGCGAGGCAAGATATTGCAAACAGTTATAATGAGTTCAAGACCCACGAAGCCAACTTCATTACAATGATGAAGACATGGGACAAGAGGTGTGATCAGCTGCTCAACTCTCGTAACGAGTACAACAAGGCCTCCAGTGACCTCAAAAAATCAAAGGATAAGGTGTATTCCCTGCATCAGGGGAACCCGGATGCGCTACGGTTGGCTAAAGCTCAGGCGGACGAAATGGAGACCATCTCCTTCGTGAAGAAGGTGCGTGCTCAAATTCCATATTCTATACTGCTTTCTTTTTTCCATCGTTCTCCATCGGAAACTCCAGGCTCACTCCTTCGTTAGGTGTCGCTGGGTAAGCTGACACCTGAACACCAAGGCTCCATGCGCCTGGTTCCGCTCATTTTTGGTCTTTCTGCAGATGGTCGCACAAGACCCTGTAGGCCAGCAGGGCATCCACCCGACGGACGATGGAAAGGGTAGAGAGGGCACTACCAATTGCTTTACATAACTCACTCGTCTCTTGCTTCAAGGCTCTCCCTTGAGCCCCGCTGACAGCCACACAGCGGCGCGTATGTAAGCAGAATAGCATTGTTGACGAAGACAGGGGAGACTGGAGCGGCCGTTTCTGGCTTGTTGGCCGTCATCAGTCAGCCCAACCCAATCCCGAGGTATGCTACCCCCGATGCTCGAACTCGCGACCTGCTAATTAGAAGTCCAACGCCCTAACTGGTGAGCTACGGGCTCGTTGTCCTGTCTAAAAACGGACATTCTAGTCTCCCTTGTCTTCGTTGGTAATGCCATTCTGTCGAGGGAAAAGGTGGACAAGCCACCTCCGTCGTCGTTCTTGGATGCACCTGTATGCCCAGGGCGGACCGCCACCTCAGACGAAGTCGACGTACTCAGAAGATTGCTCCCAGACGATGGTGGTTGACAACCTTATTGACAACCGTCAAGGCTAGCTGACTGAACGGATGTCGGTTACATGCGAACCTTTACGTGTAGGTATTCCGTACGTATCAAAAAGGGCATTCCATGACACCGCGACCATTGTAGATTCTGCTCGTGATGCCGTCCTTACCCTGTCCGTTTGGGAACAGGCTTACGCCCAGATACTTGGAACTGCCGACTTCGGTGATCTCGAATTATATCTTCTAACCAGTGATAAGGCTCGTGAACACTTTTACGACATTAGTTGATAATATCGATTAATTCGACGATCTCGTTCTGGTGCTCCTATTGTATGAGTCATCGTTGCTTAACTCGAGCTGGAGGATTTTGTCAGAGTTGTCAGGGTCAGCCAACCGGCTTCCGAGAACCCATTAAGGACTTAGGTAAGCAGAAATAGGCGTCAAAATATCTCTTTATCGAAGACCGAACTGATCGGCGGCCAAGCATTAAAGGTTGTTATATCGATTGACGGCTGCTGCACTACAACACGTGACCCATCTCATGAAACATGTCGAAATTTACGAATGATCGCTAATCTCTCGCAAACTAGCACAAATGAATGGACCGGAGCTTTGAAATAGTAATGAATCACTTTAAGCGAGTTTTGGACAAAGGAAATCCTAAAATCGACACAGCGTTTGTTTAGAGGTACCCGAACAGCTTCGTCAGCCGCTGCCTCCGCACGCACCCACGGCGAACAAACGGAGGAGAGCCGCCAACACTGGCACCCTCTACCATGCATAAAGAACGTGTGCGAGGCGATGGAATGTATCGCTGGAGAGCTCGGCGTGGGTATCGTTCGCCGTCCGACAGCGGCCATGCGCAACAAAATCATGCGAGTGGAGGATCGACTAGACGTGGGAGAACAATCGGGTGTCGTTTATCAGATCCCATGTCGGGACTGCCCTCGCCACTACACAGGACATACCGGACGACGACTTAACTCACGAATAACGGAGCACAAATGGGCGGTCCGGAGAGGCGACCCGTTGTCTCAGGTCGTTACTCACACCCTGGAGGAAGGCCACCAATTCAACTTCGCGAGCACGCGCATAGTAGCGCGGGCCAACAATAAGACAGGGCGAGAACTGTTGGAGGCCTGGGTGTCTGACACCAACTCTATCAACAGGCACGTTGACATATCTCCTGCTATCACGCGCTCCGTTCCCGCGGCCAAGAGGCACGGGAGCCGGCGTGGGACTCAGCTTATCGCGAATACCACCCTCTGCATTCATATCCCCCCTTCATGGCTTGACTACAAAAACTGCTCATTTGATGTCGCATTCTCACAGTCTCCGGCGGTGGCCTCCTGTACGAGACCAAGAGCTCAGAATAATACTCCTACTGTCCCAGAGATCGTGTGTTCATCTTCTTTACAACAAGAACCTAGGAATCGCATATTCGCTTCCATCCGAGAGGTACTAGCCTTTTTAGAAAAGCGAAAGATTCCGAAAACGTCGAAAATCGTCGTAACTGAGCAAACGCAAGTTTTCTATGTACGGAAAGCCTGTCCATGCAAAAAAACTGAGTAAATACAACAGCAGAAGTAGAATACCATTTGAGAGTGGTCTTTTAGTGGAGTTTGCACTCAAATGATCCTTCATGAATAAGTGTAATGTCAATTATAGCAAACGGCCGACAGTTTAAGTGTAGATTCCAACGCGGTTTTTCAGGAATTGGCTGTATTTTATCCGTTTTTACACTGCCTGAAATGCGGTTGCCTAAGGCAAACAGGTTTTCGCTTGATCTCGCCAATGTAGGGTCACATGTCGACGGGAGGATCATTGACTAATAAATTTAAATGGAATTGATAGATGCAGTCGTAACCATACCATTTTGTATAAATTCAGAGAACTTTGCCTTCGTCAAATTTCCTTATAACTGTTTCTAGTGTGAAGCATGATCATTTTCAGAGCGTCTGTGGAATGATTGTGAAAACTACACGATTTTCAGTGTTTACAATCGATTGCCCGTAAATGCAGATTCTGTCCTATATGTTTATCAAAACGTCATAAATAAGATACGTCTTGAGAATGTTGACCGAAGTAGCGCGTGCCTGAGCTTTCATTCTAAATCAGATGACCGCCTACGTCATATTTGTGGAATCGCCCAAACAGGAAACTTCATCGCATAGAAATCTGAATGTCTACAACGAAAGTCAGCAACTGATATGCCATAGGTCAATTTGAAAACTCTCTCTAATAAATCAGCTTTTTAAAAGCGCTTTAATTAGGTATTTCACAGATGGATGTCTGCGTACTCTACTCCTCTCTACAGTTACGGCAGGGCAAGAATTGGAACATTTAATCAGCCTTTTCACTTCCCTAAAAATTAGTGATATATTTCTGTCGCTAATGAATGGACTCACTTTTCTATTTATATTGGGGCCGTTTTTGCTATATTTGTTTACTTTAAAGCTCCGCTCTAAGATTGTAGATTCAGAACGGAGTGGCCGTATAAATAGTAAGATATTGCGAAGACTTCAACTGTGCTGCCCATTCCGCATCAGCGGAAAGTAGACTATGCAAAAAGTATTACGCCGCATGCTTGAAAGCTAACGAGACCACTTTACGGAGGGCGTTTTCTTGGTTAGTCATTGAGTATTCGCACAGGGCAGGGAAATATCAGAACGTTTAGGCAAGGGAAATAGGCAGTAGGCGTTATTACTGGGTTTTTGGGTATGAAACTACAGATTTACTGACCTGACCTTTTAAAGTCGATGAAATGTCCGGTTTTTTAAGGATCATCTTCTTGCTTACACCTTTCTTCATCTGATTGAAGCAGCAAAAAGAAAATACTTTTCAAGTGCGGCAAGTTCCGTCTGGTAGAACCGTCGAGTTTAGATTACTCTCTTCTCATGGAAAATCTTGCGGATGCGCAAACCTAGTCTAGGGTAGTCATTTGCATAGGAAACCACAAGAATGCTAGGTAAAGTAGATTTCCTTCTGGAGGTTGGCAATCCCTTTGTCCTGGTGGAGTCAGTTTTGCCGTCTTTTCCCTCTTCAGGCGGATTTGCTCACAGAATCCTACAAATTCTCCATAGAAGAGGATGAGCGCATGAAGTACATGCGCCAGTACCTGGAAGCTATGAAGCACTTCTTCGACGAAAGCTCCTCACGTCTGTCCGCTCACATTTCCAAACTGACCACGGTTCTTGGTGCGTTACCCATCTCTTGTGCGACCGTCTGCTCCATGTTTAACCAGGTTTTCCTCAGAAGTTGCACTTTTCGGCACGCTTTTTTTCATGTAGAGGATTTTAACGGACCCCATCTGGTCGGCCCAATTTCCCCTTTTGAGCCCTTGTCCAGTTTACGCTTGCGTATTCGGATATTATCTGCTAATGTCTGTAGTAAATTGCCTGACCTATGAACCTGCTTATTACGCAGCACTAACCGCCACGTGTGGACACTCCAGGTAGCCCTCGGCCTGCCTAACAGACTGGCCTCTTGTTCTCAAGTCTCCTGTACTTCCAACCCTGTCATCAGCCTTGAGTCTAGGGGTAGGGAGTTGTCCCCGTCACGTTGTAAAAGGAGCCAGGAAATGTAGATGTTTGCGTTTGCAATCCCTGCTGCTCCCTTTCGTTGTTGTTAGTTAAAATCCTGCTTAAGTGTTTATTGTGGACAAGGGGGTGTGGTGATACGCCTAGGTGCGTGTCCGGCCGTGACAGCCACCTGCGTCCTCCCGTCCCCGGTCATCTGGACTTAGTCATGACACCGGGCCCAGGTGAGGGAGAAGAAGAGAGTGTGGTAGATGCAATGCAAATATACTATCACTATAAATTAATTCACGCGCAAGTCACCGTGGCTGCTACCACCCTGCTGGGGAGCACACGATGAACATTGTCGGAAACGACGGTCGAACTGTCGTGTATGTGTGTCTGTCTCCTTAATTTGATGATTGATTTGACTGACAGATTACAAGTCCGAAACAGTGTTGTGATTGCACAGCCTCCCTCCCCCAACCTACCTTCTTCTAATTCCTCTTCACTATCATCATTCATCAGACTCCCATAAGGCGACCTTCTTCGGAACCCCGCTCAAGGATCATCTTAATGAGCGCGGCTATTCTGTCATCATCGAGACCTGCGTTACCTACCTGACGCAAAAACGTTGCTTTGACAGCGAGGTTCGTGTTGTTTTCCTGATATTTTACTACTATTTCCTTCTCATTTTGCACGTCGAAGAATTTCACCCAGTTCTTTGAAGTCAACCCATTGTTAGCAACCCACGTGTTAATTTGCAGCCGAGTCCTTTGAATCTAAGGCGTAACGCATAGACACCTAAGTGGTGTTTGTGTGAGGCAAATGCTTACCTCGGGATTTTACGGTTAATGAGCTCCCTTCATGCTGTGATGCCCAAACTGACTGTTTTATAATTAATCACGTCTGCTATCGGGCAACGCCAGAACTGACGTCTGCGCGTCCGTTGAAGTCGTCGTGGTTTGGCCCATAGAAATTTGCGGAGTTTATTTGCTAGTAGGCAAAGTCACTCAACTCAGACCACATCGTCGAGACCTTTTCGCCCCTTCTACTTATGTGGGTGCTGGCAGGGTCTGTACAAAATCCGTTACAGAATCCCACAGTTGGTAAAAGGCCTGTCTTCTCATTGGACTAGTAGTGTTGTTTGGGTAGGTGCCCTAGTTTCTAATGTTAGACGTTACGAGCGTTAGATGATGCCATCCGAGTAGGGAGTGCGTCTCTGCGTGTTCCGCCAATGGCATATTACTGTACCTTTTGGTGACTGGGTCGTCTGGAAGTTCGGCCGTCGCAGGCGGGGACATCGACCGTGTGCCACACAGAGGGAGGCGCAGAACCAATGACTTGCACGTGAATCACTTTATACGGAAGCAGACTTGCGCAGCGCCTACGGCACTTTCTCCCTAACTCAATTAGTTCCGGTGTCAAGACAATGCCCAGACGATTAGAGGTGAGCTCGGGCGCGGCGACCGGCAAATCTAAACAACCCACCTACACGTGCCACACGCAACCTCGTCCCCACTCCAGGTTTGCCAGGTTGCGTAAAAAGACATACCTCCTGCGTCAGTGAAGCGTGCGTGTTCTGACTCGCGACGTTCCGCCCGCCATACCGGTGATGACTAGGTGGATTTGCATGACTAATGCAGTACAGGGGCATGATGTCACTGGTCACCTAGACCCCGCCCAGCAGACTCTTACCGGAGGCCTTACGTTACGTCAGCCACTGCGTCCTATCTCATCGACAGTCGACTTGGCTTGCACGTACCATTTGCGAAAGGGTGGGAGGAAGAAGGGGGAAGAATGAGGCCGATTCGGCACTTACTCCGTTCCAAACCTGGTGCGTTTTTACAGTCCCACGACCTGCTAAACATCGCGCCTAGGAAGTCTACCAACTGACAGAATTACTTGGGTTTTCGAACTCATCGCTTATCTTTATGTCATCATTATGACATCTCTCATAGAATTGTTTTAATCAGGCTCGTGTGCATGTCGGGATTAGCACGTCTGTTGTACGCATAGACTGTGTCGTGTCAGTCACTGTCCTCTCCAATTGTCATCACCATGCCAGTATGCCTTGCTTCGTGTAGGAATGGAGATTTGCGCCTAGAACAGGTCATGCGGTAGATGCGCTGGACCAACAAGGGAGCTAGATCGAAGTCCGGCAGGTGTTATCGGGAATGCGCATTCATAACAAAAAGCCCACATTAGGGTGTGACGGCACGCCCGCTTGCCGGCTGACGTCGCGTCGATTGAGAGCCGTGCCGCCCCCAGTTTTGTTGTTGTCTAAAATTCTGGTCAAGGGTGTGGTGGTGTGAGTTTACGCATGCCAGTCACCTGCGGCCTCTCCTGCTCCCGGTTTTTTGACTTGGTCATGACACCGGACCCAGGTGGGGGAGGAGAGAGTGAGGGAGGTGCTGTGCAAGTCTGTCATCACTATATACTAGTTCACGCGCAAGTCACCGTGCCGGCTATCACCCTGCTGTGAAGCTCACGGTAGACATCGTCGGCAACGACGGCCGAACTTACACGAAGAGAGTTTGAGGGAGATGCCGAGGAAGTCTATCCGCATAAACCGATTCTCCCGTCTACTCAGGCAGCAGTGGCTCTTGTCGCTGGCTATAGATCAGGTGACCTGCGCACTGTGGATGTTTGTGAGAACCCCTAGTATCTCAAACCCGATTCAACCCTTCCCCCCGACAAGGTTTTTGAATAGGCACAAGGCATATCCTGTCCATAGGATCTCCCGTTCTTTGATAGAATGTTCGCTGGCAGAACTGAACTCTTGAGATCAAAAGGAATTTTTCGCTCTGCTGGGGGATATCGTCGTAACAAAACCCCCTTACAGCTTTCCCTTGAGATATCGTCTCTAAGGCTGCATACTTTTTCTGCTTATCATGAAGATCAGTATAGTGCCTGCTTCGCAGTCGACTAAAGAACACTGTCCCTGAGAACGTTTTGTCAACAGTCATGTTCAGTGCTCCCTCGAGTGCCAATAAACCCCCCCAGGGGCAATCTCGATGTGCTGTGTTCTTTAAATAACCCCTTTGGATAACCGCTTTAACAGCAGCACTTGTCAATCTCATGCCGTCTGGAGGCCCCATTCCTTTCTTCTCTGTATTAATTTGTTACTTTTATAGTCGATTTTACCCAATACTAAAAATTTCACCTTTTAGGGCATCTTCCGACTGGCGGGTCACATGTCCAAGATTGAGATCCTTCGGGTGAGTTCCCCACTTCCAGTCCATCTTGTTTTCCTGCGCCCCTCCTCCTCATTTCCCTTAATCCATTTCTTGGTCTTCAATTTTCTGTCTTGTACTTCCCATTACGTCTACATTTTTGTGCGTGCGCCTGCCATGCCTACCATGGTTCACTGCTGTGAATCACGCGCCAACAGATTTGTATGTTACCCGCCGTACTGAAAGAGCCATCCACCGCACTACAATTACTGGCGGCTATTGCACCAGCGTCGTCATCACTGTTGATCAAGCCAGTAGAATCCGTATGAATCCAGTGACTTCTCGATGCTGCCGAACCTTGGTGCACATAAATTAGAAGCACCCAAGCATGGCGTTGGCCGTCTCGTAGTACCTAATGGACTGGAGTTGTGGTGTTGTTTTCGCCAGGTGATTTGCATGTAGCGAGAATGAACGAGTCTTGCTATGGGCCCAGTACCGGCATCCGGGCCGTGCGTCCGCCTGCGTCGTTGTGATGACCTACTTCCGATTGACTTGTTATGCCGCCTCCGTCGTCAACAGGAGTAGAGACCGCCCTCGCAAGAGATCGGAGTGAGGACTGAGTCATCGTCGTCACCACCGTTGCGCCACGTGCGCACACAGCTCCACCCGTCGTTCCTTCTGGATGGTGGTCTTGGACAGTGAACTCGCCATGTTGGCTGCGTTGCTACCGGAACAGTCGCTTAACGAAACTGTCCGGCCTGCTCGTTCTTTCTGTTGTCTGTGCTAAGACGTCATTCTGATATTTTGTACGCCCACCCCCCCCCCCCCCTACTTGGTCCTTCAAACTTGCTTATGTTTGCTGCTCTTTTACAGCATGTCCCATAACGAACTAAACATTGACTGCAGCCTCCGAGTGTGCCTTTGGATAGGAGATAGTACCATGAAAGGGTCGCAGGGTTTATCGCATTAAAGCATGGGTTCGTGTAACTTTCTGCGCTGTAGCACGATGACAGTAGTTTGTAATAGTAGAGGGGCGCTTACCTATCGTGTTACGGAACTCACTAGTCCTGTTGTGCCTTGGGGCTCCCTCTCTCAAGCCCAGCCAGCAGCCGCATAGCGACGCACAATATGATTGGCTGGCGACGGCTAATAAGCCGGAAATGGCCGTTCCAGTCTCCCTTGTCTTTGTCGGAAATGTTACAGTAGTCCATTCCTGGTTCCATGTCAAAATGTATAAATTCACCTAATATTATACGCCATTCCTGTTAGTCTTGGAGGACCACCTGAGTACTCATGTTACCGGTTACTGTACGGACTAGCATGCAAATTAATCGCAAGTTCTCTTTTTGCCTATCCACGAAAACGCAGTTGCTGAGGGGTGACTACTTAATTAGCGTGTATTTTCCGCCAATTTTCGCAATTCCTGTTGATTCAATCAAAAATGCACTTCTTATTCCCATTTTATAGAAAATTACGTCCTTTTCAAATTCTTTACTGGAGGTAGTCACGTTTCCCATCTGTTTCCCTGTTCCTGTGTTATGCTCAACCTGCCATCGCACTGACGTGTAGGGTTTTTAAGATTGCACTCTGAGAACTGTCCATTTTTAAAAACACATTATTCTCTGTTTTTTGAAGGAGAGCTTCTGCTGCATATACAATTTCACGTTTGGCTTGGGTCCTGTTCTATGTTCTCTAAACAGCATTAGTAAACGTACTGATACTAGGCTACACCAAAATTCATTGCGCATGTCAGAAATATTCCGAAAAGTGCAGTCTTTTTGGGACCTAAACGCACACGCGTCCTTCAGGTACAAAAAGAGGATACGATACGACTCTGCATAATTAGTACAAAAGTACTTTCCATGACTTAGTATAGTATCCTTTCTCCGCAGACACACATTAATTTAAGAATTGGTTTCTTAGTCAGCATGTCGAGGCAGATTGTCAACCGGAAGCAAGACTCCTGGCAAGTATGAGCTGGTTTTGAACTATCTTGCCTGATAACCAGTGTCGCAACCCATCCTAATCAATCATTCTAGTCATATTTCGCCGCCTACTGCAGGCGTACAGCTTCGGCGTAAGGACCACCACACCCATGAACCGTCACGCCATACGTACTCGGAAACCAGCCTTAACGCCTCCCCCCTTTGTATCACAGTATCTAAACCCTACACTCCATCTCAACACACCACCTCAGTGACCTC